>JAFVLL020038966.1:0-28333 GCA_021397915.2 Tor tambroides
CAAAGATACCTAAATTGTGTGTATAGCACATTATTGTCAGGAAATGTTACCATTTTAATTTAGGTAGGTCAATTTCAGCTGTGAGGCCCAAAATGTGGGGTGCTGGCTAACAGGATATACTGTTATATTGTCTCACTTCATGTTCAACGTGCAGAGGTGAAGACTATGTAGAGCGCAGCCTTAAAAAGCTGGTGCTGGTGATGTGGAGAGTAAACAGCAAGGCAGTTCACTAGGTTTTGGAAGAGCTTTGGTCTCATGAATGCAAAGCTGAAGAGAGAGGTGAAGTCAAACAGAGAGGGCATTCCCAGACGTTACACATTGCTCTGCTGCATATGTGAATAATGTCATGTATATAAGAGCACTTCTTTATAAACCTCCCCCCTCCCCAGTCTCATTTCAGACAGTCAACCCTTCCCCCGTCCCTCTGAGACCCGGCTGAGCCACTTTACATTCACTCAGACACACAGACGGCTAACAACACAACCGTCTAACCCCACAAAATAATGGCACCTGATAGCCATGCACAATAGAAGCTGAGGTTTATAAAAGCTACTTAAAACAGTAGGTTTTTTATGCCTTCCCAGCAGTCTTTCATCTCTGTCAGAGATGAATGTCAATTCAGTGGAATTTCTCTGTTTTTTCATTCGTTTTTATCCTCGTTGGGATGGTGCCCAGACGCTTGTGTGGCATTGAGTAATTAGGGCAATTGAAGAGAGTGAGACAGCCATTGTTGTGAAGATGAGTAGTCTTAATTATTTGTACCATTACTAGACTAGCATTATCATTACTGTTGCTTATTGTTTTATTTTATTAAAACTGCTTGTTTAGGTTTCTAAGAAAAAAAATGACTTATAATTTTCACCTAGTAAATGGATGAAGAGTATCTCATAGACTTACACTGAAGGAGGAACCCGAGAGCAGAATATCATAGAGATTTGAGGGTGAACACTTTTGAGTCGGTAAAGAACATTAAAAAATTGAATTGTGATTCTTCTGAAAAAATTGTGATTGTGAATGAAATGTGACCCTTTTCTTAAACAGCTATAAAAAAAATAATAAACAGCCATAATAAAAAATTAAAGAGCGTTATTATTAATAATAATAGTAATAATAATAATAAAATATAAAGAAAATAAGAAATATAGATATAAATATATTATATTGTAATAATACATTTTTACTGTAAAATAAAAAGGTATAAATATTCATATTTATTAATATTAGTAACTATAAGTGTAAAATAATAGTAATAATAATTTTATTTTATGTGTTTTATTTGTCTTAATTTCAATTTCAAACCATTAAGCTTTCATGTTGGTTGAAAAAAGTGCAGGGAGCCCTTTAAAGCATCTCATTTGTTAGCAACAGGTTTAAAAACTTTTCATTTCAAATCTGATTAAACTGTGAAATGTTGAGACACTGAAAGCATCAGATAATGAGCTGCTTGTGTGTAAAAGAACATGAATTTGCAGTCTTTCTGTTTTTTTTTTAATTTTCTAAGCCACAATGCATTTCAGTTTTATTTTAATCAATGTTCAGCCCTATAGCAACCATCTAGAAATCTCATAGTAACAAACAAGAAACCACTCCCAAAATCTTCGCAATTGCATAGCAACACCACTGCAACTACCCTCAACACAGAGAAGACCTGAGAAGACGAAAATATCTAGTTTTGCATAAAACTTCAATGTTTTTCTATGTCTTTTTATACTTTCCCAGCAGTCTTATCGATTCTGTGCAGAAACAGCATGTAAAATCTAGCCAGAGATGACTATCAATGCTTTTTTTTCCCCCCTTTTCTATCCTCGTTGGGTCGGTGCCCAGACGAGCGCGCAAGATTGTATAATTAGGGCAATTTTAGAGACGTGACAGAGACAGACAGAAAGAGAGATTGACATTGTTTTTAAAATGTGCCGTCTTAATTTATTCTTGTTTGTTTGATTGCTGTTGTCGTCGGCTGATTACTCAGTATTTTTATCAGCTTGTGTTTGTGAAACAGGAGAATAAAGTGAATAAAAACCCCACAGAAAAGACATCAAAGCATCCTGGTGTCTCCGAGCCTCTCTCCTCTTGTTCAGCACTGAATAAACCACCCCTACATTAGCCAGCTATTAATATAAGTAACACACCAGCCTCTCCAAGCTCAGAATACACTCGCCACTTTAAGCACTAAAGAAGCACTGAAGACCCCTGGGCTCTCACTTTGAACTTATGAGCTCATTTATGAGAATATATCATTCATTCTGATATTTGTCTGCATATGGGACAGAGTGCTGCTCTGCATTTGTATGCATTGAAACTCAAAAAATTAATATAATATAATATAATACAATATAAAAACCAACTGAAGCATTTAAACTAAAGTTTGCACACTACTACACCTGTGTGTAACTGTAAATGTCTTGGAGTTTTGTTACCGTTCTGTGCCCATCATCCGCTATCTCCACCATTTAATCAAGCCACTCTTCTTTAAAACATGATGACATTTTATTTCACATGTCATTGCGTTTGCATTGGCTCTTATGTTGAGCTATTTCGTCCACAACCATTAAAGTATTCAATTTCTACAGCGCCTTATTTGGCACACATCATTCTCTTTGAAACCTGTAAACTGCATTTACCAGTTCTAACTCTACACCACACCAACTCTATAACGATTTGGCCGAGAATTATTGTGCATTTACTAGAATTTAACCAAATGGCTTTCCCAATTCATTTTTGCTTGTGCACAGCACATTATAAGGAACATTGTTTGCAACTAGTAGTTGAATAAATAGAGGATTTTAACGATAATGATAACTAGATGGCCGATAACCGATTAGTCATCTGATAGTTTTAAAAATGCATTAGTAAATGTTGAAATTAACATAATTATTCTCTAGCATTTATCAACCATAGTATTGAAATGATACTCTCACACTTTTTTCACTTCTATTTTAGAACTTCTGATTATTATCTAATCAAAATAACAAAATATGTAATACAGGGACGACCAGAAAAAGTGCAAAAGCAATGAACTCAACCTGGAAAAACTATCGGTATGCATTATTGCTGATAACTGATTGTTTCAGCAATAATCGGTGACAATTAATCGGCAATACCGATCAATCGGTCAACCTGTAGTGGCAACGTTTCATCATCCAGTTTGTGGTATATAACATGCCGGTTCAGAAATGAAATGTCCAGTGAGTGGAGCTAAAAGGTTAATGCTCTATTACGCTTTAAAATACCCTAAACCTAACCGATAATGATATCAAAATAAAATGTTTAGCAAAATACATTTGCTAAAGCAATCGTGCCAGTTTTGCTTTTCCATCTACAAGTCTTTGAGCTTTTTTAAAGTGGCTTCATAGTATTCATACATCATTTGAAGTGGATTAAGTGATGTGAACATCAAAATATACAAGTGTTTAAGGTCATAGTATTTTATTATGCAAGGAACTGCTAGAAAATAAGCCTTTATTCTTCAGTAATCTGCCCCTGTAATCATAATTTATATGAAAAGCAACAAAAATTATTGGTGATTTATTGCCAGTAGTGGTTATTTCACCTGGAAACTGCAGTTAAATGAATGTACAGGTGCAATTTTGCAGAAAACTGGTAGTTTTATTTAACAAGAATCCTAAAAATTAATTTTGAAATTGTGCTGTATTTTTATTTGAGATATATTTTACAGTTATTTGGTTCTGTTTTAAAGTATCAGTGAAAATGCAGTAGTTTTACACGTGTGTCCGTGTTTGTGTGTGTGTGTGTGTGTGTGTGTGTGTGTATTTCTCAGACTGTGTTTTGTTCTAAATAGTCTGTGTAGTGGTTCTGTATTAAATATTTCGCTGTCTGACTGAATGTACTTACTGTGGGCCTGTGTTGTTTAGTGTAGCGAGCAGAGGAAATATCAAGAGCTCTTTTGAATGCCAGAAAGAAAGAAAGCTCAGAAAAAGGAGGGGAAAAAATGAATATATTGAAACAGGAACAGAAAGATTTGATTACTAGCCAACCTTGCACGGGGCCAGTAAACGCAAGCACATTTACCCCTGCCTAATGCACGCTTTCATCTCAGGAAAGAAAGATGCTCTTTCTGCAGTGAGCCTGTAAAGAAAATGTGAAATTCACAAATCATTTCTTTTCTTGGACAATGCGGTTTTACAAAGATGCCCCTTTCAAGGTAGATGACATGGCTGTTGCCGTTGCACTCTGGGAAAATAACACAGGTCATTTTGATGTCTCTTCTTTTTGTTTTTCCAGATCGAGTTACCACAGTGAAGACCGACATTTACGTCACAAGTTTTGGCCCTGTTTCAGACACCGACATGGTGAGTGGAATTATTTTTTTGCATTTATTTGTCACAGGCGAACAGATAGCATCCCTTTGCCATCACTATCAGCGTCATGGACCAGCACTTCGCAGATTTTTCAAGCCAAGAACCACCTACCTAGACAGGAACAGACTGGCTGACCAACCACAGATTGTTTACCTGTAGAGGGGCTAGTAAATATGAATTGATTTACATTACAATAAATGACTAGAAAGTACACATCAGGGTTATAATAGTTACCTAAAGTGCATAGAATGTATTATATATTATAATATATATATATATATATATATATATATATATATATATATATATATAATAGTAATTGTAGTGTAGTATAACTAAAATTAAATTGAATCTAAAATTAAAACCATTAAAAAATATTTTCATCACTTGAAATAAATGTTAACTGAAATAAAAAAATTATATATATATTTCAGTAAGTTACTAAGGCAACATTTCTTATTTCAACTTGATATACTAAAATAACTAAAGTTGAAATAAAAATTACTAATAATATATTGACTTAAAAATGTTTAAAAATGACAAAAACATAATTACTAAACTTTAACTAAAATTAAATTATATATATATATATATATATATATATATGTGTGTGTGTGTATAATTCTAAAATAACACTGATACAAAATTTGGATGGAAAGATATTTTAATGCTTTGAACAAAGTGGAAAGTGAATTATGCGTAACAAAGGCTGCATTTATTTGATCAAAAATACAGTGAAAGCTGTAATATTGTGAAATATTACTACAAAATCTTATTTACATTTTGATGACAGTTTTCTATTTAAATATTGTAAAATGTAATTTATTCCGTGATGATAAAGCTGAATTTTCAGCATCATTGCTTCAGTCTTCAATGTCACACGATCCTTTAGAAATCATTCTAATGTGCTGATTTGCTGCTTATTTCTTTTATAATGAAAATTGGAGAAAAGTTCAAAAGAACAACATTTATTTGAAAAAGAATGCCTTTGTAACATAAATGTCTTTACTTTCCCTTTTGATCAAGTTAATGCTTCCTTACTGAATAAAAATATTAATTTCTTTTAAACAGTAATGTACCTAATGGTTGGAATTAGAACAAAATGTGTGTAAACTTTGTGGTCTGAATTTCCATCCAGAAAAATGTAAACCGTAAACTTGCTCTGCTGTATAGGAAAATCATTTTCTAGGCGGTGTCAACATGCAGTTACAGTGTTTAAAAATAAATAAATAACAGACACCAGCCATTGAGATTGGATCTATTTTTGTATGCATTGAGCATCAGACAATCCGTAGACGTGACGTCTGAGGCTTAGACTACTTTATGTCTAGCGATGTCTCATAATGCAGCTCAAACATTAGATTATGGCCGGGTCATGGGTTTGATTTCCAGGGAATGTGCCTTGAGTGCAAATGCATCAATTATAAATGTGAATAACACAACAGCTGATCAGTCTTTTATCTAACTGCTGCCTACAGAGGGCCACCATCTGTACAGGTGTCATTTTTTTGAAAAGCGCCACTGCTTAATGTCCACACATATCAAGTTGTGACAGCGAGCTCTGTTCGGATCCGTGTGGGGAAACGGTCAGTGCTAAATAATCAGCGGTCCACAGCGACCCGGATGAGTTTCATATCCGACGGAACCGAGGCAGGAAATGAAAGGCTTTGCCACCTGACTGCGTCCGTGACACTGTGAATTAGTGGCAGTGACTCTGATGACTCACGCCGTCGCTCTGACACTTCTCAGTGGATTCAGAGCTTCTTAATGGAGTTTTTGTTCTGGGGAGATAACGTATGACTCATGTAAGCCGCATTGAATATGTGTGCTAACAATGCGTTCTGATTGTACTCGCACGTGATGTACGTTACACGCATACTTAACAGCCCACCCTGGAGCTTCAAATGAACTTTAATCGAAAGCCATTAAATTAAATGAAACTTTGATTCAGCTGCAAATAAACTAACAAAACAAATTAACAATCAGAGCATGCAGCTGCACTAGTCTTGTTTGGCTTTGCAGTGTTTTTCCTTACAGAATTGTATAACCATAGACCGTTTCTGCAAAATACCACAGTAGTTTGTACAGTCAGTGAGGTAATACTCATTTTCTGTTGTTAAACAATATTAAAAATGCAGCATTTAAAGATAATGAAATGAATAAATCTTATTGTACTAAATGTGTTTTCAATTTCAGAATTAAAATGCATTTTTATGTCAATAATATTGAAAAAATAATTATGTAGAAACAGTTTTGTCATTTTTCTCAGGAATTCCTAGTAGATTTCACAAAGACTCAGCAATGCACTCAATTTAATGTGAAATTTTGAAGTGGAAAGACTGAAATAGTATTTTATTGTAAAACATGCTCCGATATTTGTTTTATTTGTTACAGTGTAGGTGATTTATCCTGCAAAAAAAGTCTGGAGAAAAGGCTGGGTTTTGGCATAATAATGTCTTATTCTTTTGTAAGAATAAAAACAAATTTATATAAAAGCAATGAAGCAGTTTTGTTTTAAAATATTATTAGTTTCAATATATTAATATTTATGGAAGCGCATTTCCACCACAGAATAAAAAAGTTAAAAGTAATTGCAACTTTTTTATCAGATAATACAGACTTTATTTCTTATAATTCTGAGGGAAAAAGTCAGAATTGTGAGGTATAAACACACAATTTTGACTTAATAGTTCACAAATCTGACTTTTTTCTGTGGTGGAAACAAGCTTCCATAAATATTTGCGAACCTTTGTCAGGAAAATAAATATATGCATTTTGTTGTCATGTGACAAGAAAGGCCTAAAACAGGAAATGACATCACAGAGAGAACCCCTGAAGATCCCATGACTGTTTTTTTTTGTTTGATTGTTTGTTTGTTTGTTTGTTTAAATATCAGATTCATTATTATATTTTCATTATTATGACAATGTCATACAATGTAATGATTATGAAAATAAGGACTGTTGTTTACACAAGTTCTGTGCAAAATATTTTATTACTTGATGATTATGCCAGTTGAGATTTTTAGAATCATGATTAATTAATCATTTAAAAATATATGTATAAAGAGTACTGAACCAAAATGAATACAGAGACATTTCTTGAGATTTTAAGATGCTTTCCACCTCTCATTTTGTTTAATATTTTTTTGTTTTGATGACAGCAGTTGTGCTATTTGTTTGGAAACTATGGTTACCATGCCACATTTGTGTGTGTGTGCGCTGTGCGTCCATGTGTCCACTCATCAGTGTCTCAGTATGAGCGTCTCAGCCCTGATCTCCTGTGTCTTTGAGATTAGACCCAGATGCTACACCTTCTGCTCTTCAGACCCAAGAAAACAAACCGTTCTTCCTCCTTCCATCCCTTTATTGCTTGCTTTCCTCCTTCCTTTGCTTCTGCTCATCCACCCTTCACTCTTTTCTCTCTCCCTCCATTCTCGAGTCAATGTCTGCTCTTCTGTAATTTTTCTTCAACAGTCCATATTGAAACATACAATGCATGGCGTTCTCCATTGTACAGCGACATCTTTGCCGTGCCTTCACGCGTTAGCATGCTGACCCTGTCTGGGAGGAGGGAGAGCAGTTCACAGAGGCACGTCTAAGTCTTTGATATATTTTTTTCATTTTCAAAGACAAATTGTTCCATTTCTTTGCCTCTTCACATTCCCCGGAGCTTATCATCCTCCTCTGCCACACCAGCCCTCTCTCTTTTTTCTTTTCAAGTGCTCTGACAGTTGACGGTCAATTTTTTTTTCTCCTCTCCTTTTGAAATAGATTTCCTCTCAACGTAGTAGCAGATAGTCCTTCCTCATTCTGCACGTAAATCTTTGCACTATCAATTATTTAAAAGAACTCATTCTGCCTCACTGAATCATAGTTCTTCTCCATATTACGCTTTCATTATGAATTCAACATGCAAATACACATTTCAGTGTCAACCTCAGCTCTGCTTCGAAACCTGGTGACCTTCCCACCTAGAGAGCATTTTAAGGCAAAGGCTGTTCCAGAATTCGTATATTATAAATATATCTACACTATACTGTTGAAAAGTTTGAGGTTGGTAAGTTTAATTATGAATATGTAAGCAGTAGCTAGTGACTGCGTAAAGTAAAAATTTAATAAGTAATTTTATAGAATGAAAGCTAACTTTCAAAGGTTTTGGATTAGTCCTTTTTTAAAGAAATTAATACTTTTAATCAGCAAAGACCCATTAAATTGAACAGTAGTGGTAGTAAAGACATTTATAATGTTACAAATAATTTCTATTTCAAAAAAGTGCAGTTCTTTTGACCTCTCTATTTGTCAAGGAATGGTGAAAATATATCCACAAAAATATGAAGCAGCACATCTGTTTTCAACATTGATAATAAGTGTTTTTGAGCAGCAAATCAGCATATTAGAATGATTTCTGAAGGATCTTGTGACACTGAAGGCTTTAGAAAGATGCTGAAAATTCTGCTTTGCATGACAGAAATAAATTACATTTTAAAATATATTTAAATAGAAAACAGTTATTTAAAATTGTAATAATATTTCACAATTTTACTGTTTTTTTTTACTAAATAAATGCAGCCTTGATAAGCATAATAGATTTATTTTTAAAAATACTTTTAAAAAAAAAAAAAAAAACTTTCCCCAAATTGTTGAACGGTAGTGTATATTTTATTTATTGCTAAAATGCATTGATAAAATACATTCATCATTGTGTTTTATTTTAAATTGAATTATTTTAGTTATTTTTAATTAAATAAAATAATTGAGAAATTGCCTTTTTTACTTAATATTTGTATGAAATCTCAGAAATGAAGCAAACAACACAAATACTCCAAAAGTGTGTGTGGGGGGGTACTTTTTAGAGTACTTTTAAAGTACTTTTTAGAGTATTGTGTTGTTTGCTTCATTTCTCATCATTCTGTGCACAATTGTTGCCTATGTAGAGATCTGAATTTCCATCTCAAGAGCTGTTGTATACACACCACAAGAAAAGCCATTTATGATTTCTTGTCCCTGATGAATAATTCATGTCAATAATTTGAAGAAATGGCTACAGTGAGCGTAGTGTGCTCTAAAACATGTCCAAGTTTGAATCCTTAGCTTGTAAATAGCCAGTAAACAAGTGACAGTATCTTTTGCTTGTTGTTTTGTGATTTCATTTCAAGTCAGAGGTCACATTGTTATCGGCAACAGCTTTGAGCTGTTAGCAGAAGCCTGTGGATTTAGTTTTCTGCACTGTGGGTTTACAATGACAGCCTCTCTCTCTCTCTCTGTCTCAATGCCCTGTGGCCATGCTAACCCTCATCATTAGAGCTGACCCTGCTGGGAACCGTGTGACACTCAGGTAAACAGCTGAGTGAAAAGACTCGTGGGTAATGAGCTGAAGAGGTTGGGTAGGTGTGGCTGCTGAGCGTTAGCATGTTTGCCGTCAGGTTGACATCGGTTAGTGAGGGTTTTTTAGAATATGTGAAGCAGTACCAGGGTAATTCTGTTTAAATTGTGCTGTAGGTGACACAAATAGCATTCACAGAAGGATTCGGCAGAGCAGTGTCAAATGAACATCACGCTTTCTCCAGGTAGCATCAGGAAATCGCCTATTCCCAGAAGAAAATATTATTGTTTAAAGGTGGCTTGTTTAAAGGTGGCTTTTGGTGACTGATTTAAAACTGATTTTTCTTTCAAGAATCAACATTGTCTGAGATGTTTATCCTTTAACTCCCGCTGAGAAGTAAAAATAGACAGAAATTACATGACATACACAAAGTAAATAAATAAATAAATAAATACTCAAAGTTGTAAATAAAACAAAGATTGGAGTATGTTTTATAAGAACATATACTTTCAGTTTTTTGACTTATGTTAAAAAAAATGTTTAAGATTCAGTGTCAGTTGTTTGTGAGATTTACTAGGAATTTCAGAAAACATTTTCTACAGCATTTTGTTCAGTGTACATAAAAGTATAGAGCTATAACATTGATATTGTTATATTATTGTGGCCAGCCTAAGGCACACTTGTGCAATAATCATGCTGTCTAATCAGCATCTTGATATGCCACACCTGTGAGGTGGATGGATTATCTCAGCAAAGGAGAAGTGCTCACTAACACAGATTTAGACAGATTTGTGAACAATATTTGAGAGAAATAGGCCTTTTGTGTACATAGAAAAAGTCTTAGATCTTTGAGTTCAGCTCATGAAAAATGGGAGCAAAAACAAAAGTGTTGTGTTTATAATTTTGGTCAGTGTGTATATATATATATATATATATATATATATATATATATATATATATATGTATATGTGTGTGTGTATATATATATATATATATATATATATATATATATATATATATATAGTGTATATATTGTCATTTTTGTTTTAGTTTTAGGGTTTTTTGTGTCAGTTGCTACTTTAAATTAAAATGGTAAATATTGCTTTGGGAACTAGCTGAAGGGAAAAAAAATAAGTTTATTTTTTAAAAATAGTTTATATTGTTCCAGATAACATTTCTTTTATACTGCAAGTAACAAAATTTTGTGGTTGTAGTTTTAGTTAACAATAATAACCCTGAGTCTTTGAAGAATTTGTGTAATGTTTTCACATAGCGAAATCAGAAATTCCGTTTCTTTCTCAATTGTTTCTCCTGGACAGCATTGTGAATTGAAATGAAAACAAATGGAGACGTTTGCTGAAGTCTCATTCTCTTCACATGTTTCTCCTGAGAAAAAAGACCTCAACAATATCTGAAACTGTGCACAGATTTGTCAGTTTACCAAAGTCTGCCATGTCAGAGATCTCAATATGAACATACTTCAGTTAAGTAATTATTCATCTTGAAATAATACTAATTAATAATACTAAGAGTTTTTCTAATATTTACTTTACATTAATCAGTAAAGATTTCATGTGAACCAATTAGTTGTTTAAAAGGTATAAACCATCAATCAGACAACAGAAGGCATGTAGTAGATTGTGTACAATTTTTTCAGCAAAGTATTTATCATGTTGATCATTTAGAGGCCTTTGCATATCAAATATGATACAGTAGGCTTTATAGGGTTAAGAGATCTCATTTACGGTTTTTCTTTCCTATGGGATCCAGCATCTCTCTTTTTCCATCATGCCTCCTTCTCTTTATAATCATTAGTTTCTATCAGCCGGTGCTGTGACAGATATGACTTGTGGGTAGCACTGGGAATCTTAAACCAACATCATCCTCATGTGAGATGTCCGGTTTTGATGGATGAGGGTGAACATGGTGGTTCTGTATCCTGATAAACCTACTCAGAACTGAGCCTCCGGTGCTGCTTTATCTGGGCTAAACAAAGCGATGATGCACAAACAAACACACACACACACACACCAGCACAGAAGGTCATCATGTCTATTAATGCTGTGTGCCTCTGAGCCATGGAGCAGACGGTATGGAATAGGAGGTGAGTGAGATAGAAGGACAACAAGGAAAGTGGAGAGGGATGTTAGAGAGGGAGTAGTATTTGTTTGGCCCCTGTACTGCCCTACGGCCCCCAGGAGTCTCCATATACAGCTGGGGTGAGACGAGGACAGCCGACATTTAACTGAACTGATATCTGCTGTTATACTGCGCTTACACACACACACACACACACACACACACACACTAGAGTCTAAGAATCCATTTTTTAAAAATTCCGTAACAGAATGTTTTCCTTGACATTAAAGACCTTTCACTCTTTTGAGTCTTACTTTTTGCAAATCATCTAATAGAACATTTGAGTTTTAATGGAACAAATCCCACCAATATTTAAATCTCTTAACAGAACTAAACCGACCAATATTTAAATATTTTAACAGAACAATAATCAACTTAATAATAATAATAATCAACTTCAATTTAAATCTCTTAGAACAAAAACAACCAATATTTAAATATCCAAATGGAACAAAACTGACCGATATTTAAATAGCTAAACAGCACAACAATCAATTGATAATAGAATCAAACTGCCCAACATTTAAATAATTTAACCGACCAACGTTTAAAACTCTTACTAGACAAAAATGACTAACATTTAAAAGGACAGTTCACCCAAATATGAAAATTCTGTTATTTATTACTCTCCCTCATGTCGTTCCAAACTCGAAAGACCTTCGTTCATCTCAACACAAATTAAGATGTTTTTGATGAAATCCAAGAGCTTTCTGACCCTCCATAGACAGCAACACAACTACCATGTTCAAGGTCAGAAAGGTAGTAAGGACATCGATACAATAGTCCATGTAACATCAGTGGTTCAGCCTTAATTTTATGAAGCTATGAGAATATTTTTTTGCGTGCGAAGAAAACAAAAATAATGACTTTATTCAACAGTCTCTTCTCCTCTGTGTTAGACTTTGACTGGTGCTCTCCTTGTAAACAAGGCGCAGTGCATCCTGGTTCAATGTCAGAATGCCGGCTCCTGCACCAGCAGCATCACACACATGTCGTGGTACTCTCATGCACGTGCATCGAGAACTGACAGGAGAGAAGAAATTGAGTAAAGTTGTTATTTTTGTTTTCTCTTCACACAAAAAGTATTCTCGTAGCTTCATAAAATTAATGTTGAACCACTGATGTTACATGGACTATTTTAATGGTGTCCTTACTACCTTTTTGGGCCTTGAACGTGGTAGTTGTGTTTGGAACAAAATGAAGGTAATTAATGACAGAATTGTTTTTTTTTGTTTGTTTGTTTGTTTGTTTGTTTGTTTGTTTTTTGCATAAACGACTCCTTTAAATCTCTTACTAAACAAAACCAAAAAAAAAAAACCATTGAAATCCCCTAATTGACTTGTAAATGCTGGACTGATATTTGTGTTAAAGGGGACATCGGATGCCATTTTCCACAAGTGATATGATTCTTTAGGGTCTTCATGAAAAGTCTATAACATACTTAGATTAAAATTTCTCAATGGTAATGTAAAACAACACCCTTTTTTCTTTGTCAAAAACAGCTCTGTTCAAAGTGACCCGTTTCTGTGCATGTCCCTTTAAATGATAATGAGCTACTGCTCACCCCGCCCCCCCCTCTTCTGTTCTTGCATTAAAGTCACCATTCTTATTGATGCAGTTATAACTGCTGAAAAACGGTTTAAATTGCATTTGTAAATGACTTTGTTATTAACAAACACCTTTATAAACCGTCTACAAAGGCAACCTTAATGTAGTGTAATGGACGCGCCAAAGCAACCGTTGCCAATCATTTGAACTTTGTGTCAGTACGTAATAAATAGAACAAGGCAACAAGGCAGCAGTTTACTGTCGGGGATTTGTTGTGTCACGCCGCATCCAGTGTAGACAGCATCACTGACTAAAATGAGTTCTACAGTAATTTGTCGCGCACGCCACTCGCGTCTGGTGTAGACACGGTTTGAGTCTGTTCACTTTAGCCGCATTCGTTGTGGAACTTGCTAACTAACACATTATTAGGAAAGACAATTGGCAAAGATTCATAAAAAAAAACATACACTTAATTCTGGAGGTGAAGCTGGATCACGAACAGTTGGTACCGATCCATCCTTCAGGAACAACTTTTTAGCAAAACCTGCTTTGTACTGACCCTCATTTACGAAGCAGTCCAGTGTAAAATGAAACACGCAAACAAAACGCATTTTGGTAGATCCCAGGGTGCATTCCCTTCAAAAACAAAAGTAATCCACTGCGTCTTCAGCGGCTTAGATGTCGGGAGTAAATGACGACTGCTACGTTCATTATTACATACAACAAAAAAACACTTCAATCGCTTAGAGGAGATTCTTGTCTACCCCTGCTCTGGCGTCGAAACAATGGCTGACTGTTTACAGCTCACTCAGGGCTGGTCTATGCTGAAACCAGTGTTATTTCTCACAGCAAATTTTGATTTAGTTTTAGTCTTTTGGCGAAAATGCCTAGTTTTAGTCATATTTTAGTTATCTGAATTGTTTTAGTTTTAGTCGACTAAATATCATACAATTTTAGTCAACTAAATGTAAAGTAAATTTGGTCGACTAAATTCTAAAGAGTTTAGTTAAATTGTAATGCATTCTTATTTTTTTATTTCTGTTTTGGTTATTTTAGTACATTAGGTTAAGCTAAAGCTTATAAATGAATGAAATAAAAGGTTATATATATATATATATATATATATATATGTGTGTGTGTGTGTGTGTGTATATATATATATATATATATATGTATTTTACATATTTATTTCCTTTTTTATAGATTTGTTTTATAATTTCATTTAACATTTATTTTATTTCAATTAATGAAGAATATTTTTATGATTTTAGTTTTAACTATTAAAAACCTGATACTAATAAAATTTATTTATTAAATAATGTTTTGAATAATGTTCTTAGTCTTGTCCATCCTGATGGGGAATCCCAGACAGAAGCTACAATAGTTGTTAATTAAATGTAAATTAAATTAAATACAGTTTATGTACCCACAATATCAATAATGACCAGGAAAAAAATCTTGAAATATACTGTGACTCTTATTTTGAAATGTCTGCACTGTTGACTTTACAGTTGCAGGCAGCTCATTGAAGTTCAGATGAGGGAAATAAAATGTGCATAAAATAAAAAGTTCTTACAACCGTCTAAAACATATTACCATATAAATATCATATAGCAAACATTGTCATAATTCATCAACATTAGTTCAAAAGCAGTCACTTGGCATAAATGTGCGCTATTCATTGATTACAACCCAACGCGCAACAGCGCAGTGTTTTCTCGCTGTTAGATCAGGCCGGTACAATGCAAAATGTACGTAACTACCACATAAGACATCAGTCCTCCTAACTGAGCCTGGCTGAATATCTCCCCAAATCGTCCTTCCCTAACATTTTCGTATTGTTTTTATTTTTTGACGAAAAAGAGATTATATTTTTGTTTTATTTTTTGTAATTAAAAACTAGTTTTTATTTAGTTATTGTCTCATTTTCATCAGTGAGAAAATGTCGTTGACAAAAATTACGACGAAAATAATTCATCAACGAAATTAACAATGGCTGAGACGCCAGCGTCCGTCAACAGACGTGGGAGGGGCATGGCAAAGTTACGTCACTTCGCCAAGAATCTGTGAACGGCTTGCTCTGAGAAAGTGCTTATGATTTATGGGGATTTAAAAAAAAAAAAGCACTGGGTGGATTTTTATCATTATTGGGTGGCTGTGTATACACACTGCCAACACACATTTCAGTTCAAACTGAAATTTTGCATAAGATGACCCCTTAAAACAACAGCATAAATGCAATCTAGCTAGATCTAAAATCTCTAGGATTTAGTTGTAGTACCACAGAAAAGTAAGTAATATTTTACTTAGTAGTAGTAGTAGTACTGCAGCAAAGTAAGTAATATGAACTTTGGAGTCTTAATTAAATGGAGAAAGACTGTGCACTGTCTGCTAAATTATACTAAGACAATACAAAGTAGACAACATCTTTAATGAGTCTGGCTCCAGTCACTGCAGTGTTCTGATGGTGTCTGAGCAGTAATAAAACTTTGGGCTTCTGTCGCAGTGCTTTTGTCTGCAGTCCAGTCCAATACTGAAGTGTTTTTAGTCAGGCTGCTTTTATTCTTAAAATGCTTTCATTTTAGTCTATATGTGCTTTTATTCTAGGCCTGCTTTCAGTATAGAAATGTTTTGAGTCAAGAACTGCTTTTTTGATAGCAAATGGCATTGTTTTTGTATTTTTATTTAGCATAGAGTGAGAACCAGAAGCTTCCTTAAAAGTATCATTAATGGAATCTGCAATTCAAGAACCAGAATTGTTATATTTCTTACGATTTCAGTCCTTACATTACATACAGTACATTACCATGCAAATGTTTTTTTTAAGAAAAAAAAAATTAAATGGAAAGAAAAGAAAAAAAAATAATGCATTTTATATTCAGCAAGGATGCATTAAATTGATCAAAAGTGAAAGTCAAGACATTTATATTGTCACAAAAGATTTCTATTTTACATAAATCCTGTTCTTTTGAACTTTCAATCCATCCGATATTCCTAAAAAATTGTATAACAGTTTCCATAAAAATATGAAGCAGCACAACTGTTTTCAGCATTTATTACAATAATATTTTTTTTTTTTTTTTTTTTTTTTTTTTTTTTGAGCAGCAAATCAGCATATTAGAATGATTTCTAAAGGATCGTGTGACACTGAAAACTGGAGTAATGATGCTGAAAATTCAGCTTTGCATCACAGGAATAAATTACATTTTAAAATATTTTTAAATAAAGAACAGTTATTTCACACACACACGCAAACACACAGACACACACACACACACACATATAAATGATGTGTCTACGAATAATCCAATGTAAATGCATACTCAGCACCTGTGAAGCAATCCCATAAACACTCCTGACCACACCACCTACTTATCTTTATTTCCCTTACTCCCTGATGTGTGTGTGTGTGTGTGTGTGTGTGTGTGTGTGTGTGTGTGTGTGTGTGTGTGTGTGTGTGTGTGTGTGTGTGTGGTGGGTGTATGTTTAATAATGTGAGTGCAGGGATGGCATGGTGGTGGGGTTTCATGGTTCATCTCTACTTGTTAATGGATGTTCATATAAACCCTCCTCAGCCGGGACAATACAAGCCCCTTGAGTGAAATTAGACAGTCATAACCATTGCAGAATGCTGACTGGACGAAACACCCAGATCCGAGATACATTCCAGAGAATGAGCTGTACATCCATCAAAAAAAAAAGCACCTGCAGCAGCGGAAGGAATCTGGCTACAGTCCCTGCAGTGTTCAGACACTGTCTGAGCGGTCATAAAACTTCTGTCGCAGTGCTTCTCTGTAACTCCTTGCAGTTTGACACTTCAGTCTGCAGCTGCTTTAAACCAGAACTTTCAATGCAGAACAAATTTAATTTAGTGTAGCTCTGGTTTTAAATCAGGAACTGATTCTAGTCAGGCTGCTTTTATTCTTGAAATGCTTTCATTTTTTTTTCTGTAGCTGCTTTTATTCCAGAGCCTAGAACCGCTGCCTTTCTACATCTGCTTTTTAGTATTAGAACAGTCTACAGTTTCTGTTAGTCTAGAACTGCTTTGACTACTAGATTTGCTTGTAGTTTAAAGGGTTAGTTCATCCAAAAGATGAAAATTATCCCATGATTTATTCACCCTCAAGCCATCCCAGGTGTATATGACTTTGTCCTTTCAGACAAATACACTCGGAATTATATTACAAAATGTCCTGGTTCTTCCAAGCTTTTTAATGGAGGTCGAGATTTTGAACTCCAATAAAACGGCATAAATCCATCATAAAACAGCTCTTTGAATTTAGAGCTGAACTGCTTTCACTGTATAATTGATATTTAGAATAGATATGTTTATAGATATTTATTTTTTGTATTTTATATTTTAATTTTAATTTTAGCTAAGGTTTTGGCAATTTCCTTATGTGTTTTTGTGATTTTTAGCAGTTTTTTTATTTTATAGTTCGGTTTTCGTCATTTTAATACATAAAGTTAAACTAAAATAAATAAGAAATGTTGCTTTGTCAACTAGCTGAAATAAATGAGTGAAATCTTATTGGTGCAAAATTTCACTACACTTAAAAATATATTAAACATCAGTTATGTTAATTTTTATGGTTTAGTTTTTTGTTACATTTCTCAAAACACTGAAACAAAAAAAATAACCCACTATAAACACGGAAAATGTACAGATACTGTCAGCACTACTTATAAATATTGCAAGTGTAACCTCTGTGGTTCTACTCAACACACTACGAGTGGGATTCGAACCGGTGTTTCTGGCATGGGAGATGGGCCTCTGTTACATAAGTATCCATATAACCTACTAATACCATATTGAAACAATTGAGTAAAAAAGGACACAGTTTTACAGAAATATGTCTGTCTTGGCTGTGAATGTGTCACAGCAGTTTCACATTCACTGTGGCCAAACTGCTTGTTGCTGGAAACTTTTTGTTTGTTAGATAGAACCCTGTTACCTTTTCACCTCCGAATCTAAAGCCAAAACCCTCTCGTAATCTTTCTTTAAAGCATTTTAAAAGTTTTCCCTGTTATACCAGCCGTGATGAGCTTCATAATGGTATCTCTGGGCAGCACAATCTCTCTTACGGAGCCGAGAGTGGGATCTGATCACCCTCAGCAGCACTAGTTAAAGTTTTGAGCGATTGACTCTCCCCTACAGAGCTTGAGTCTCAAATGCAGTAAACTCCATTTGCAAATCAGTTGGCAAACTGTGTTTATCCACCAGAGCAAAAATAAGTGGATAGAAAATGTTACACCACAGATCATTAGAGGGTAAGAAAATGCCTGAATTTGAATTGCATTCATAGGCTTTGCTTGAAGAGGAACACAAACCCTGGCTGTCCAATTGATTGGATTGTTATAATTGTGAACACAACAGCAAATTCACTGCCAGTCAGTCACTGTAAGAGGGTATTGTGTGCTCAATTATCACAAACAAAACACCATCCGAGCCCTTAGCGACAGAAAACATCCAACAGAACCTCAAAATGTGTCTAAAATGTGCTGTCGTTTCATGTTTTTGCAGGAGTACACCATCGATGTCTTCTTCAGGCAGAGCTGGAAGGATGAACGGCTGAAGTTTGAGGGGCCGATGAATATTCTGCGTTTGAACAACCTGATGGCCAGTAAGATCTGGACTCCAGACACATTCTTTCACAACGGGAAGAAATCTGTCGCGCACAACATGACCATGCCCAACAAACTGCTGCGGATCCAAGATGACGGCACCCTGCTGTACACCATGAGGTAAGCAAGGTGTTACTTTCACTAAGTGCTTTCAAAGTTTCAAAAGCTACCACACATAACATCATTGGAAAGTGCTGTGCATTTAAAGTTTCCAGTTGAAATCTTGCTCTCATCTGATAGTGTCAGTGCAGTTGAATTGATGATATTACCAAATATTAATTGTCTTTAAACCGCAAATATTGACCCATACTGTAAAAATATTAGATTTATGGTCATATCGTCTTTCAAATTCAAAGTAGCATCTACTCACCTTAAAACACACTTTTTTTCTGTAAAAGAAACAAATCTGTTTTTACAATAATAATAATATAATATTATGATAATGGTATCATTATCCAGCTCAATTCTGTTCAAGTTTTGTTCTCGTCCAATAATATTACTGAATATTAATTGTCTTAAAGGGATCATCAGATGCCCATTTTCCACAAGTTGATATGATTCTTTAGGGTCTTAATGAAAAGTCTATAACATTACTTTTTTTTTTACCTTGTCAAAAACGACTCTGTTCACAGCAACCTGTTTCGGTGCATGTCCCGTTAAATTCTAATGAGCTCTTCCCACCCCGCCCATTTCTTCCGTGAGGGGACGAGCTGTTCTCATGAGACTGTTTACTTTAGCCACATTTAGCCACGGAACTTGCTCACTAGCACATTATTAGGAAAGGCGATTTGCAAAGATTGATAAAAAATCTTATACCTACTTCTTCTAGAGGTGAAGCTGGATCACAAATGATTTGCGTGAACATAAAGACATTTAGGTAGATTGGGGGCACAGTCCCTTCAAAGACAAATGTAATCCACTGCGTCTTCAGCCGCTCAGGCGTCAGGAGTAAATGACGACTGCTATGCTCATATTACATCCAACAACAAAACACCTGAATCGCTTAGAAGACATTCTTGTCTACAACCGATCTGGCGTCCAAACAATGGCGGACTGTTGACAGCTCACTCAGGGCGGGTCTATGGTTAAACACCAGTGTCAATCAACAATCGTGGGAGGGGCCTGTACCTGTGTGACGTCACACATACAAGAAGCTGAGAACAGCTTGATTTGAGAAAGGGGTAATGATTTATGGGGATTAAAAAAAAAAACACTGGGTGGATTTTATCATTATAGGGTGATTGTGTACACACACTGCCAAGACCCATTTCAATTCAAACAACATGTAAAAGTGAATTTTGCATCAAATGACCCCTTAAAACCCCCCATTAATACCATAAAATTAAGTCCAGCAGTTAGATCAGCCTTAAAAATATACGATTTATGGTCATATTGTCTGTTCTCACTGTCAAAAATAGGTCTGGCCTATGATCTTGTGAACTCTAATCCAAGTTTTCTTTTTTTCTTCTTTTTTTTTGTATGAGGATCATACCCAAACTGAAGGAATCTTGCCCTCAAGTGATTTTTCAGTGAATAATGACTTTAATTTTGATCTGTTCCTCACATAATGTTATCAGAATTTATATTTTTGGTGAACGATCCATTTAGCTCATATTGTGCGTGGTAAATGGAGTCATTCCTCATGTAAATCCCTGAATCACCTTGTATTCCCGAGAATTAGAATAATTCATTCCTCACCGGCTCCCACAGTATGACAGGCAGCCGTATTGATTTAGCCACTAATTAAGATGTTTCATCTGTTTTCAGAAATGTGACGCTTACTTTTGTAGGAGCCGATTTCATTGAAACCAGTGACTTTCTCTTAGTAAAGTGCAGTTCTCGTTATAATCAACATATTCAAGAGTCTGCGAACATCATCATCATCAATCTCCTTAATTACCTGCAGATGAAACAGGAAGAGCAGAATCTGTGATATATTGTCATGTGTCGTGTACACAAGCCCCAAACAACACGGCCTTTCATAATGACTCGATCTCGCCTCTGTTCATCCTGACGCTTCTCCAGAACACATCATGACACTCTCAATTTCGTTTGCTTTTTTCTCTCTTCTAAATCGCTCTCTCGCTCCCAGCTCTTCCTGTGAGCACAAATGCTCCTCGCCGCTGCCAAATCAATGAGAGCCTGACTCAGCCGTGAAGCGCAGGAAGAAAAAAGGAGACAAACTGAGAGAGAGACTGAGAAAGAGAAAGCAGCAGACAGAGTGAAATAGAGGAGAAACGGATGTGAATATGAACTTGCATTTATAGGATAGAGTGGAGAGTAGAATAGAGGCTAGTAAGAGATTGTTGAATATTTACAATATTATTGAGAATATAGAATTAGGCAGCATTTTGAATGTCGCAGTGATTTTAATGCTCTTTTTATTTTGCCATTCAATTTTCTAAAGAGCTAAACAATAGTTTCAAAAGTATGAGAGAGATAAAATGTGGACAGAAATCCCCTGTGGCATTTTTCCAACCTATTTTTATGGTGCACAAATAAAAATAATGTTCCTCATATATTTTTTACTAGATTATAGCTGGTTTTAGATTTTGATAGATTTTAGATAGATTTGATTAAAAATACAGTACAGTATAATATATATATATATATATATATATATATATATATATATATATATATACTAGTCATAAGTCGCACGGGTATATTTGTAGCAATAGCCAAAAATACATTGTATGTGTCAAAATTATCCATTTTTCTTTTATGCCAAAAAATCATTAGAATATTAAGTAAAGATCATATTCCATGAAGATATTTTGTACATTTCCTACCGTAAATATATTACAACTTAATTTTTGATTTGTAATATGCATTGTTAAGGACTTCATTTGGACAGTTTTACATGGCAATTTTCTCAATATTTAGATTTTTTTTTGCACCCTCAGATTCCAGATTTTCAAATAGTTGTATCTCAGTTAGGATATTGTCCTGTCCTAAAAAAACATACATCAATGGAAAGCTTATTTATTCAGCTTTCAGATGATGTATAAATCTCAATTACGAAAAATTGACCCTTATGACTGGTTTTGTGATCCTGGGTCATATATATATATATATATATATATATATATGTTATATATAATTAAACATTAAAAAGATATATATAAATATTATTACTCTTTGAAATAACCATTTCGTTTCATTCAGCATCATGGTTAATATGGTTAACTGCCATCCACAGTTGTGCTCAAGGTTTCTTTGATGAATGGAAAGTACAAACGCACTGCATTTATTTGAAATATAAGTCTTCTTTAACTGTTTAAATGTCTTTACTGTCACTTTTGATCAATTTAATGTGTCCTTGCTGAATAATTAATTTCTTTTTATTTCTAAGCTATATATAATCACTAACTCATGCTAGTAGTGGTAATGGCATAAAAAGTCTGCTTTTGTTGTGTTTGTGAATGTAAATTGCAGGTTGACGGTGCATGCCGAGTGTCCGATGCATCTTGAAGATTTCCCCATGGACTTCCACTCCTGTCCTCTCAAATTCGGCAGCTGTGAGTAACAGCATGGAGTGTCTTGCTTGTAATGATTGATTTAAACTTTCAAACAATCATCTGCAAAGTTTTAATTGTGGCCCCCACTGAAATCATTCCTACAGATGCTTACACAACAACAGAAGTGACGTACACCTGGACAAAGAACGCATCCAACTCTGTGGTGGTAGAAGAGGAAAGCTCTAGATTAAACCAGTATGATCTGCTGGGACAAACTGTGGGGAACGAAACCATCAGATCCAGCACTGGTGAGTCAAGATACTTACAGATTGATGGATATGGTTTCATTATATAGAAAAACAAGCAAAATATTCTTCAAGGATGCTTCCAAAGTCGATCACATATATTTGAAACAACATGACAGTGAGTAAATGATGACAGAAGTTACCTTTTTGGTTAAGTTTGTCCTCAAACAAAAGCTCTGAAAGCCACAGAGACTGAACAGACATGTTGGATAAATATACAAGGAAGATTTTGAAGGATTGTCTGATGTCACGGCAGATTTGTCCATCTTTCTGTCATAGTTTATCAAGCACACATTCGTTCTGTTCTGCTAAATCTGCTGTGTGCTTTAACACGATCTCTGGGCAAGACTCAACAAACCCTGCCTCTCACTTCCCGTGGTTCGCACTCGCTGTCTTCTCTCTCTCATGCACATCTTTGGTTTGCAGAGTGGCTGATGGCAGATGTATAATGGCAGATATATAACTAATATACACTACTCTTCAAAAGTTAGATATTTTTTTTATTCTTTTGGAAAAAAAAGTCCCTTATGCTCACAAAGGCTGCATTTATTTGATCAAAAACACAGTAAAACAATTTAAAATAACTGTTTTCTATTTTAATATATTTCAAAATGTAATTTATTCCAGTGAGGGCAAAGCTGAATTTCCTCCTTCAGAAATCAAGTTCAAGTTGAAATCATTCTAATATGCTGATTTGGTGCTCAAAAACATTCCTTATATGTAGTTATCAATGCTGAAAACAGTTGTGCTACTTCATATTTGTGTGGAAACTGTGATACATTTTTCAGGATAGATAGATAGATAGATAGATAGATAGATAGATAGATAGATAGATAGATAGATAGATAGATAGATAGATAGATAGATTGATTGATTTATCTTAGCTTAAATATCTTAGCAGGATAGATTTTAGCTTAAATTTTTAGTTCACCCCAAAATGAAAATTCTGTCATCAATTACTCACCCTCACGTCGTTCCAAACCCGTAAGACCTTCGTTCATCTTCGGAACACAAATTAAGATGTTTTTGATAAAATCAGAGAGCTCTCAGATCCTCCATAGACAGCAACACAACTGAAATGTTCCCAGGTCCAGAAACATAGTAAATACATTGGTAAAACAGTCCATGTGACATCAGTGACTCAACTTCAGTTTTGCGACGTTACGAGAATACTTTTTTTTTGCGCAAAGAAAACAAAAATAACATAATTTACTCAACCATTCTTCTTCTTCGAGTTACGTCTTCTGCCGTTTTGGAGAGTACCTAAGAACGTATTTCACTTAATCAGAGTTGTTTACGCTTAGGGGAAAGCGTGCGTATGCGTTGTGATACCCAAAAAAATTATTCTTGTAGCGTCGCAAAATTGAAGTTGAACCACTGATGGACTGTTTGGACTGTTTTACCGATGTATTTACTACGTTTCTGGACCTGGGAACATTTCAGTTGTGTTGCTGTCTATGGAGTGTCAGATAGCTCTCCGATTTCATCAAAAATATCTTAATTTGTGTTCCGAAGATGAACGAAGGTCTTACGGGTTTGGAACAACATCAGGGTGAGTAATTAATGACAGAATTTTCATTTTGGGGTGAACTAACCCTTTAAAGGTGACATATCCTGAAAATGTGACTTTTTAGTGTTCCGTTGAACACTATTTAGAGTCCTAGCCTCAGAGGAAACAAGAAAGTATTGGATTTAATAATTTATTTACTGTATGTTACACTGCGGCCACACAGATCTAATATAAACATCAGTGGTGTTCCATCCATATAAGCTGTGAACGCTCCACATACTTAGGCCGTCTCAAAGAATGAGTTCACAGGCTAATTAATATAATCATGATTATAGTTGATCCCTTGTCATTTGAGATGTAATTTAAAGCTTAATTTTGAAAGTCCACTGAAAACATATCTGGTCATAAACTATGTTGAAGATATAGGCTACATTATTGTCAACATGCCTAATGGTAATTTTTTTTTTTTTTAAAAGTTGTCGCTTACAGTTAAATTCCTTATCTAATTTTATTGTTGTTTGCAATGTTAGTTGGCAATATTTTATAGATATTATTTTATTTTATTTTTTTGGTATTTTGCATGGTCTGTTATTATTAGTGTCACCCAGGTGGGAGTTTTAACTCCTAATCAATGGAATTAATTCAGTCGATGCAGAGATATATAGACTGGGGGAATCCCTCATCTCCCCACCCTCTGAATATTACATATCATATCATAATGTAACTACGTACGTGTAAATGTTATTCGGCGGTTTTTACTTGGAAAAGCAGCTATATGTTTTTCTAGCATCCAAATAACTATGGATGAACCTGAAACGATAGAAGAAGGATTGGAGATGAATTTAATTTACAAATAAGGTAGGAAATGTGTATACTTTTAAATCGACACCTGCCACAGTGTTTCCCTCTTTGAGTGCTTCCTAAAAGCTGATGGGGGAGGGTCCTTATTTTAAGCACTTAGCATACCTGGTTAAAAAAGTTACTGCTCGCCACTGATAAACATGCGATTTCTTTCCCAGATGTTTACCTTCACAGACAATAACGGACTGTGTTTTTGTAACTCATTTGTGTTTTTAACATAAACTTGTGTGTAATTGACAGTTTAAGCGCAATAAGACATGAAAGCTGTGTGACAGATGCTTTCTGTGTGCGTGCTTCAGATGTGTGCGCTCAGAAAACCGTATACCAGAAGTTTAAACTAATATGGTTTAAAATGCATGATTTCAGTGCGATAGACATGATAATCAAAACCAAACAGATGTTTTTTAGTAGAGTATCTGAGGTACAAGCTGTAAAGGCACAACTATTCTGGAAAAGGGGGCGTGGAGCAGCAGCTCATTTGCATTTAAAGAGACATGCAAATGCATATTCAAAATTAGAGATGTGCCCGAATCTGAATACGGTATTCGGAAAGGTAATGATGCGTACTACGGCAACCGTAAAGGGAATAAATACGATATATACGAGATATACGAGAAAAATATACCCCCTTTAAACTATCTTGTCTGACAGTTTTTGGTTTCAGGTCAACTACTGTCATTGAAAAGCAACTGTTTTTAGAGAATCTTGCTGAACAAGCTGCTTTTGTGATTAATTGTATCGTGAAAGTGGATGCACATGTAAATCTGAATTGAATCAAATCATATCAGTGATCTTTCTGATGTTGTGAGGGCATGAATGTAATGAGAGGAGTCTTAATTCTGTTCATTCTAATATACATGATAACTGTTTCCATTTAATTTCCTAAGACAGAATTCCCCTGCCGAGCAATGGCTTTGCTTGTTGTGTCCTGCGGGATTGGTGTCTTCTGCTCAGACCTATTTGTTAAGCTCCGTTTACATCACCCATAGCAAGCGGATATACTCAAACCGGTACCGGCGAGACGCTCACACAAATGTGTGCATTAAAACACACATGCATGAGCCTTTGGGGCTTTTCTCCCGAGGCTCTTGTAAGTCCCCATCATGTGATGTTAGATTAATCATTCATTACAACAGCGTGAACATGCCGTCTAGTGTGAAGGAAATTGGGTCATCTGCCACACTTGAGTGTGCACTACATTTTGCACACTTGAGTGTTCATAATATCTGAAGGATTTTTTAATACCTTTCTTCCTTGAGGCCACAGGCTGGGAAACCACTTAGGTTAAAACCACTCCAGTTTGTGTGTGTGTGTGTGTGTGTGTGTGTGTGTGTGTGGGTGTGGGTGTGGGTGTGTTCACATTGATTAATGATGCAATGAAGGGGTGTGTTTACAAAAACCAAGTGCAGTCGAAAGGTGCAATGTCAGGTAGGCACTTAAACATGATGTCAGGGTGCGTGACGGCCATGTGTTATTCAGACTTATCTTGGCTTTAAGATAACAACGAATACACATTAGTATATCAATGAGTGAATCTTCTTTCCCGGTCATATTTCACCCCAAAAATCAGGAAAGGAAATAATATTTTGTTTAAAGAATATAAAGCCTATTTTTAGGACCATTAAGATTTGATGACATTATTTTCATGAGAATCAAGCAGTGTTACATTAATGAGATTCTAATGAGATGTTCCATTGAGAGTAATGGGAATTACAAAAAAAAACAAAAAATAAAACACTGTCAGTAAAATGTCCAAATGCATTACAGTAATGAGAATAATGAGGGGGAAATGTGCATAATGCAGCAGATCTTAAAGGAATAGTTCACCCAAAAAATGAAAACCCTTATGTCCTTCCAAAACTGTAGGACTTTCAGAACATGAAAGAAGATATTTTGAAAAATGTATTGTTTTGTGCATTCAATGAAAGTCCGTGTGGTCCAAATATTTCATCTCAATGACTTACAAAATATATCAATTTTCTGAGATCATGATGACAGAATGTATATTTTTGGGTAAACTAACCCTTTAATGGTCCCTTAAATTAGGCTTAGTTTTCTTAATTTATCAAATGTTTATGTTATATTATGTTATGTTATGTTATATGTTATGTTATATGTGATGTGTGCCCTTGACCTTTTCACGATATTCACTTGCACAAAGCAAGTGTTAAAGGTCTAGTTCACCCAAAAATGATCAATCTGTTATTATGTAAATCTGTAACTGAATGTACAAAATGACAAGAAAGCACCACAGACATTTGGAACAACATGAGGGTGGGTTTATGACACATTCTTTTGTTTATGTTTTGGTAAACTACTGCTTTAATCACAAAATCGCCCCTCTCTCAGTTTTGTTTATCTCTTTTCTGTCCATCATGATGTTCACACGCTGAGATCTGTGTGTTTTTGTGAGATCATTACTGGCGAACATGCTTGATGGCGATGGTTTCATCAAAGTTGTCTGGGTTTCCCCTGCGAAAAGATGGAAAATGAGAGAGAAGGAGAAAGATCAAATGATGTTGGCATATAAGTGACATCGTGCTTAGAAGATGAGACATCTGGATCCCAGGCAGCATCACCATGATGATCAGCATCACGGTTGCGGTGGGAGAGAGCGTCACACGCTCGCTAGCGGTAATTAGCGGTGTAGATCTGTCATCATTTGCAATGCTTTTATGTTTGTATGTGCAGGATCAGACTTTTGACTTTCAGCATAAAGTCTAGTCTACATAGCAGCTTATTGTGGCCCAAAAGACACCCACTTAGATATGAAGAGATTGTCTGATAAACCAACACGTTCTCTCTCCCAACTCGTCACATATTTAAGCTTGGTCATGACCACTTGGCGTCGCTTTTTGACACTCAAGGTACCCCTTTAGCGTCATTTTTTGACTTGCAGGGTCCTCCGTTGCTTTAAATAGGAAACCCTTAGCATCAATATGCCGACGCGATACTGGGAATTTTATCGTCATAATTAAATTATATGTTGGGTAATAACATTGCCATTATTGCATATATGTTGGGGTGTGATTTTTCAATCTAAACAGTCACAACAGTTCAGTTATTTATATTACATTATTTACACATTTATGAGCACGTAACCCAACCCCTGCCCCTAAACCTACACTGTAAAAAAAAAAGTTGAGCCAACTTAAAATTTTAAGGCAACCAGCTTCAGCAGATTTTTGAGTTCTCTCAACTTGTTGTTTTAAGTTTATACAACAAAAAGTTGAGAATCTC
>JAFVLL020038967.1:0-17400 GCA_021397915.2 Tor tambroides
TACTTCTCTTAAGGTCTATGGATCATGAGAGTGTGTTAGCACCTTTGTGTGTTAGCATTATGTAATAGAATCATTTGTACACTTTTTAGTGTGTCATATGCATTTTTTGTAATATTCAAGTAAATCAAACAGCCAGTGTGCTAGTAACAGGCATGCTAATAAGCAACTAGTTAACAGCGAGAATTAATCCCTGAAGTAAAGTGTTACCACAGTTACAAACAATCTCGTTAAATACAGTCCATTCAACTCATGTCATGATTAAAATAGAATTATATACGTAGGTACTACACAGACAACAAGCAGAAATAGTCTAGAATATCTACTTATCTCCCTAATATCCTGTGGCTCCCGTCTTTGTTCATGCGGCTGTTCCAAACCCAAACATTCCTACTAGAGATACATCCGTGTTAAACACATATACTGCACTGATTACAACCAGACTGAGAAAACAAGGCTGTGACTAACCTAAAATAATATTTTCTTTGTGAGAATCTCTCCAAATGACCAGACTCATCAAAACATTTGTACTTTAAACACTGACAAAACATACTGTATATTTAAACATGGAAACCCTCCTGTTTCACCCTTTTTCTATTAAATGACAATAATGGGAAACCTGGATAGTGATTGTAAACAATCAGTTTAAATGAAAATTACATAAATATAGTATTATGCAATTAAAAGGCAGATGAATGGATGTTAAGGTATGCATGAGCAATGTTCAACAATAAAGAGAAAACACAAATAACTCATCTTGCATCATGTCCGGTTCAGATCCAAATGAAACAAAAACAAATGTGTGATGGAATATTATTAATATTATTGCGGGTGTAAACTCTTTATCATAATATTCAAGGAATATTATGATAAACAATTTACACCCACAATACACCGCAGCAGTGCTGGCCAGAATGATGCATCAATACAAGTCTGTTTGTTCGCTTTTTATTTGCTCGACTGAGCCAAATAATCGCTGAGGTTATTTATGTATTTATTTTTTACTCTGATCTATTGCTGTCCTTTTGGGAATATTCTGTTTGTGAGTTCAGAAGTTGCCATTATGGCATGATTTTACATGATTTTGGTGAAAATATCATATTTATTATCCTCTCTTACTGAGAAAGACTAGAAGATTTTTAAATCTAATTCAACAATTTAAAGATAAAAGATTGTGCATTTCAAGCTCCAACAGTACACAGAATATGCACTAATTTATTTGTACAGTAAACATTCAAAATTAGAGCTTCATTATGTTCAATATGTATTTGCATTGACAAGACTAATTTAAAAAGTCAGGACTCAAAGTGCTGCCCTCAAGTCACATTAGAATGATCATATTTAAGAGATGAATGCACATGAACGGCACCTTAGAGATGAGATTAGAAATTGACAATTTTAATTTTTTATGGAATAGTGCCATCTATAAATGGTTTGTCTATGCACATGTTAGTTTTTTTCATTTGATCAGTTTCTTCACTCAGATGTATGTCAAAATGGGGGAAAAAGATGATCCCAACTTCCGTTTCATAATGCTTAACCAGTGGAAGCAGTGTAGCATTGCTGTGGATCAGTGGTATCCAATCCTGGTCCAGGAGGGTCGACGTCCTTCAAAGTTTATCTCCAACCAGATCCAACACAGGGCCTGTCCCAAATGGCACACTTCATGTTCATGTGAGCTTACAATGGCTGCAGCGTACACAAGTCCATTAAATCCATGAGACAGTAAGGTGTCCCATTCATTTAGGCTTTCACAAGGGTGTTCGCGAGCACCCCCTTTACGTCACAAAAGTGAGGACTCAGAGGAAGACTGCAAGGGTGTAGGGTGCCTTTTGGATCAAGGCCACACTTGTCTGAAAGTTCCTAGTGAATCTGAAGACCTTGATTAGCTGCTTTAGGAGTGTTTATTTAGGGTTGGAGCTAAACTTCACAGGACATTAACCCTCCAGGAACAGGTTTAGACACCCGTGCTTTAGACAGTCTTTGAGCCCCTACTTTCCTGCTTGGGGACGCATCAGGAAACATGGTAGCAAACTGTAACTGGTCTTTTTAAACTGGATTACAACCCGAATTATGGAAATGTTGGGATGTTTTTTAAATTTGGATAAAATGAAAACTAAAAGAATTTCAATCACATGAGCCAATATTTTGTTCACAATAGAACAGCCAATATTTTGTTCACAATAGAACATAGATAACATAACAAATGTTTAAACTGAGAAATTTTTTACAATTTTATGCACAAAATGTGCTCATTTCAAATTTGATGCCTGCTACAGGTCTCAAAATAGTTGGGACGGGGGCATGTTTACCATGGTGTAGATTCTCCTCTTCTTTTCAAAACTTCTTTGAAGACATCTGGGCATTGAGGTTATGAGTTTCTGGAGTTTTGGTGTTGGAATTTGGTCCCATTGTTGCCTGATATATGTTTCCAGCTGCTGAAGAGTTCGTGGTCATCTTTGACGTATTTTTCGTTTAATGATGCGCCAGATGTTTTCTATAGGTGAAATATCTGGACTGTAGGCAGGCCAATTCAGCACCCGGACTCTTCTACTATGAAGCCATGCTGTTGTAATAGCTGCAGAATGTGATTTTGCATTGTCCTGCAGAAATACACAAGGCCTTCCCTGAAATAGACGTCGTCTGGAGGGGAACATATGTTGCTCTAAAACCTTTATATACCTTTCAGCACTCATAGTGCCTTCCAAAACATGCAAGCTGCCCATACCGTATGCACTTATGCACCTCCATACCATCAGAGATGCTGGCTTTTGAACTGAACACTGATAACACGCTGGAAGGTCTCCCTCCTCTTTAGCCCGGAGGACACGACGTCCGTGATTTCCAACAAGAATGTCAAATTTGGACTCGTCTGACCATAGAACACACTTCCACTTTGAAACAGTCCATTTTAAATGCGCCTTGGCCCACAGGACATGACGGCGCTTCTGGACCATGTTCACATATGGCTTCCTTTTTGCATGATAGAGCTTTAGTTGGCATCTGCAGATGGCACGGCCGATTGTGTTTACCGACATTGGTTTCTGGAAGTATTCCTGGGCCCATTTAATAATGTCAATGACAGAATCATTGCCGATGAGTGATGCAGTTTCATCTGAGGGCTCGAAGACCACGGGCATCCAACAAAGGTCTTCGGCTTTGTCCCTTACGCACAGAGATTTCTCCAGTTTCTCTGGATCTTCTCTGATGATGTTATGCACGGCAGATGATGAGATTTGCAAAGCCTTTGCAATTTGACGATGAGGAACATCGTTTTTAAAGTATTCCACAATCTTTTTACGCACTCTTTCACAGATTGGAGAGCCTCTACCCATCGTCTCTCTAAGACATCCCTTTAATAGCTAATCATGTAACAGACCTGATGTCAATTAACTTAATTATTTGCTAGATGTTCTCCCAGCTGAAATTTTTCAAAAATTTCTTGCTTTTTCAGCACTTTGTTGCCCCCGTGCCAACTTTTTTGAGACCTGTAGCAGGCATCAAATTTGAAATGAACTCATTTAGTGGATAAAATTGTAAAATTTCTCTGTTTAAACATTTGTTATGTTCTCTATGTTCTATTGTGAATAAAATTTTGGCTCAAGTGATTTGAAAGTCTTTTAGTTTTCATTTTATTCAAATTTAAAAAACATCCCAACATTTCCGGAAATCAGGTTGTATTAATCCAATTGTTTTCTCTTCCATCAGACAACAAATACACAGGCAACTGCATCAACTACATAATTTCGCTATTTATTTTGTTGCATTGATGCTAAAAAAGCTCTGTCTTTGTCATAAAAAGATATAGAAATATCAGCATCTCAGGCTGTAAGCAAGGACATATACTGGGTGAGGCAATTTTAATCTTCAATTCACTTGTATGCCTCTGGATTGTGGGAATTGCACCCAGAGGAAACCCATGCAAACAGTGAGTGCATTCAAACTCTACACAGAAAAGCCTCCTGACTCAGCTAGGACTAAAATCACTTTATGACTTCCCAACTAATAAGCAAGGAAAACTTGACAGCAGCAAAATCCCACTAGTAATTATGACACTGTGGTGTTCATGTGCATTCATTTCCTAAACATGATCATTCCGATATGACCTGAAAGCAGCATTACACTGGGTTTCCAAATGCAAATACAATCTTTGACCAGTGCTAGATGGTTTCATATCAGTATAAAGTGTTAATAAATATCAGCACTGCTGTGGAATGCAGGTGTGGAGACCTAACTGCCACCTCCTGTTTTAGAGCTAGTGTGGGATATTCCATTGGCTGTAATCTGCCTTTATGAGGTAATGGCACACAGCGCTACGCCCTCCTGATCTGCAGATAAGACAGAGACAGACCGGAGCGTGTAAAAATCTCTTTGATCCTCCCAATACTCCACAGATGTAAAATATTGATAAGGTTGAAAATAGCTTTGGTTTTGGCTGTAGTCGGGATCTATTGTGGAGTCCTGTAGAGCGTGGTCACGTTAAATATGTGACCTCTTGTTTGGATGGACTTGGTGACTGCGGTACGGGGCAAGATCGGCGCATAATGAAGGCCGCAGAGAGTTCCCGTGTTATTGTTTAACAGATATCCCACTGTTTTTGCGTTCTGTGCGGTACAGCAATAGACGAGTGGGAGGAAACAGAGAGAGAAAACTGAATGCCTCCATGAATAGCTATACTTTGGTGTCCCATTACTTCTAAAAAACTCACGTTTTATATAGTGGGAGCAATTAGATAAGTTAAATAAACTATCCCTGCATCCCAATGTGCATAATATCAATGCTAAAGAATATGTGAGATTAGAATAAGTGTGTTCCATAAAGCATAGTATGTTAAAAAGGAGTAAGTCCCTGGACAATCTACTACTTTGGGTAAATTTTCAAAGTGTGGATCCTTCCACACTCTGTTGGCTGTTATTGCCCACAACCCACTGCACTTTGGAGGAGAATTCGGTGAAAAACTGCAAATATGGCAGATGTTTGTGAGATCGACAATTAAGTAGAGATGCCCTGAAAGGAGTTTGAATTATTAATAATATCTTACTTTACGAAAAATATTTATTGAATGCTATCTGTGTTATATTTTATCTGCAACAATTTGGGAACTTTTGAAAAGATACACATAGATCACAGCAACACAGATATAGCCACTATTTAATGAGCAAATGAGAATTTTCTTGAGTAGTAGTTTTAATTTAATTACATTAAATGTGTATATGAGGATGATAACTGTGACAGGATGATTGACAGAGCTTGGTTTATGGTGACAGTAAGTAACTGTGCACAATTTTAAGATGTGGAAGTATGTCTACTCTTCAGCTACACACTCAAAAGTGTCTACCTTTTCTACTCAAAAAGAGTATGTACTTTTAGGGTGCAGCATAAGAAGGCAAATACAGTCAGCATATTATTTAAACTACTATCTAGACATGTCCTTTGTATACTAGCCACCTAGTGGTTGTTGACACTGATCACCTTTTTCATTTCATTTGAGCAGGTGTGTCTAATTTGACTGTTTTGTGTGAAAGTCTTTTTTGTGCCATGGATTGCACAGTTCTTTGTCGGAACTCGTGGGTTTGCATCTTATTATTTGTTTTATTTTAGAAATTGAATTGGAAGTGCGCCAGGGATTATTTTGGTCATATTTGGGGACCAATTCTCACTCTTACCTAGCTATTAACTACAACTTTTCCTCAGTAAACTCCTTATTGTGCTGCTTATTAATTGTTAGCAAGGTAGTTGTTAAGTTTAGGTCTGGGGAGGGATCTAAAATATGGTACTGCAGAATAAGACATTAACATGTGTTTTATAAGTACTAATAAACATACAATATGCTAGCAATATGCATGTCAATAAACAACTAGTTTAGAGTGAGAATTGGTCCCTAATTTACACACCTTCTTTTACATGCATTTCAAACCAAGTTGAAGACTTAGTATTTTTATTTCATTGAAAGTGTTGAATCTTTGCAGCTACAGAGGAAAACAGAGCACCAAATACCCTTCATCTAACCAAAAGTCCACAGTCCCTATTCACAGATAGACGATGCTTGATAAAACAGCACTTGATGAGGTTCTTGATGATCATTTGATCAGGGTTTCCAACCACAACTCCTCCAAGGTTTTTCCAGCAAGAGTCTGAAGCTCCTGTTACTCAGAGCTTTGTCTAACATTTGTCCATTTGGCTCAACAGTAAAATCTGCACATCAAATAAATATCTGGTGGGGTTGTGTTACCTTTGGAAGAAAGCAGATCAGATCATGGACAAGAGGAATTTGAGTGGGCAGATGTGTTAAAGATTGTAATCTCCAATGCAGATTTCTGGAGACCATTCTGAAAAGAATACAACTTTAGCAAATGCTGCTTCAAAATATTGTCCGGGAAGACGCTTTCAACACTTGTGATCTTCTCTATTAAACAAAGTTTAGCTGTGTGAATACTGACTGGTATTACAACTATTCTTACATTACAAAGCACAGGAAAACAGAAAGCAACACAACCGATGGCCTAAGAGCCTAGACAGCATTTAAGGCGTCACAGATAGAGCATCACACCTTTGGCTTAGCGACACGCTAACGTGAAACTCTACTGGAATGAATTGTGTGAGTCAAGTGTGAGCCTCAGATGACTATTTGTATGACACCACAGTTGCTGCCTTTGTAGAGTGCTCCAAATCAGTCACCACATGACATGTAAATGATCTGAATGTTACATTTCATGGATAAAGTTCCAAATTATTAGACATGATTCAAATGTGAGTTCATTAGAAATCTTGTTTTATCTTGACTAGCATTCATAATTGCATTCTGTATTATTCATTTATATTGTCAACTTCACTCGCCATCCCAGTGGGCAATTGATGTTGAAAAGACATCAAACATTGACATCAAAAAACAGGTCAAATATGCAAATCAAACTGCCATCAAAAACTTGGCCTGACGTTGATTTGATGTAAACTGAGAGTCAAACATATTGTCCTAAATATACATTAAACTAATTTCAGTGTGGGATTCACTTCCTATTTTCACCCAATTACCACTGGAAGAAATTGCCGTCAGAAAACTGAATTTAAAATGATAGTTCAGCTGGGATTCATCTGGGGTGATCTTTCCCTGATTTTGGCCCTTGACTCTGGGATAGGCCCCTTGGCTCATTAGAAATATGTGACTCGGCCAATATTCCTGCAAAACTTAAAATATATATTTGCCTGCAGATACTAGGTGAAATGAACACTAGAGGCAGTAAAACACCAACATTTGTTGCTTTTCACACAAATTATGATTATGGGGCAGATTGATGATAAATACTTATTACGATAAGACTTATTTTTGCGTGGCTTCTTGGACAATACAATGTTATGACTTCAAATCACTTTTACCATAGTGCATGATTTGCAAACTACATTTTAATGTTTGCATCATATAATCTGCTCCATATATTTATTACTTTTTCACTCATTTTGCCTGAAGCTCACCTGGTACGGCGTTGCAATTGTGGAGCACTTTGTCTGGTGAAACATGAACACTCTACAAAAAAGAACCAAAGTCTTGTATATGGAAGCTAAAATAGCACGGTTACGTCACCATAATGTTTTTATTGCTTGTTTGCTTTTGTTAACACTATCGGTTAGGTTTAGTGTAGGTGGTATGGTAATTTAAAATGTGATAGAGCATTAACCTTTTAGCGGACATTTCATTTCTGAACTGCCATGGATATGTTTATGGAGGACCAAACCTGCATAAATTAAATATGAATAAATGAATAAATGAATGAATGAAAAAATAAATATATTAATGAATAAATAGATAAATAGATAAATATATGTGATAATAGGAAAATAAATAAATGAATAAACGACTTGATAAAATAAATATGATTAATTTTTAATAAATTTCATTTTTTATTTCCCCCTTAATTTATTATTTTCTCTTTTATACATTTATACATTTTTAAACATTTTTTTAACTTTTATTTTTTCACTAATTCTTTTTTAATGTATTTTTATATTATTTATACATTTATTTTTAAATTTATTTATATATTTATGTATTCTTTTATTTTTAGAATGATTTATTCCCACATGTATTTATTTTTAGATTTATTTATTTATTCATTCATTTTATTTTTACTTTTCTGTGTGTAACATGGAAATGAGGAAGGTGGTCCTTGGCCAGCTTCCAGTTGCATCATTGGTTGAGAGCTCACGCGTCGAATCGTCAGGCCAGCTAAGCGATAGAGATGAGCGTTTTCAAAGAAAATGGCAGATAGTAATTCGTTGTCACCGTGTGGCAGATCAGCTGAAGTTGTAAGTTATTCGCATTAATGAGAAATATTTAAAATATTTTCAGAAGCTAAAAACAGGAAGCTGAGCTACTTATGTTTCGGGTGGGAAGCGTGCACTCTGTGATGGTGCAGTTGCGCGCTCGCTAGCGTGCAACCGCTCTTATGTGCGCTGTTTATAGGTTTCTTCGCTTACCGTGTCCCGATCACGTTCAGCAAGGAGGGAGAGGATGGAAAGGGGCACAACTCGTTTGGGGGGCACGGCCCGAATGCCCCCCTTGGCACCCGACCCTGGTCAGACACCTAGTGGATGGTTGGTTTCTAGTCTAATAACTATTCTGTAATCACGGAAAAAGTTTTGACTGTAAATAACTGAAATGGTTGCGTTTCTTAACCACCAATGGCTTCTATGAAAGTGGAACAATCCAGGAGTCGCGTTCCCTACCGTAGGCCACTGCGGTCAAGCCAGCACGCCACTCCGAAATGCATGGTCAATCTAGCCGCCGCTGTTTTGTTGTGCGCGCATATACAGTTCACACCCTTTATATGAGATTTTGGAGGCTTTTATTTTGTAATGAAACATCAGACTTGCCTGATTTTGGGCAAAACTTTTCCCGTGATTACAGAATAGTTATTAGACTAGAAACCAACCATCCACTGGGTGTCTGACTCTGGGGTGTCATCACCCTAGGGTCTGGCAGCGTGCTGTGGGAGATCACATAAGTAGCTTCAGCTTCCTGTTTTTATTTCTGGAAAATATGCAAATATTTCTCATTAATGCGAATAATTTACAACTCTCCAGCTGATCTGCCACATCAAGTGGACAACAGTACTACTTGCCGCCATTTTCTTTGAAACGCTCATCTCTATCGCTTAGCTGGCCTGACGATTCGACAACGTGAGCTCTCAACCAATGATGCACTGAAGCTACACAAGGACCACATCCCTCATTTCCATGTTACACACAGAAAGTAAAGAAACAAATGAATAAATAAATAAATAAATCTAAAAATAAATACATGTGGGAATAAATCATTCTAAAAATAAAAATACATAAATATATAAATAAATTTAAAAATAAATGTATAAATAATATAAAAATACATTAAAAAAAGAATTAGTGAAAAAATAAAAGTTAAAAAATGTTTATAAATGTATAAACATTTGAAAATAATAAATTAAGGGAAAAATAAAAAAATGAATTTTATTAAAAATTAATCATATTTATTTTATCAAGTCGTTTATTCATTTATTTATTTTCCTATTATCACATTTATTTATCTATTTATCTATTTATTCATTAATATATTTATTTATTCATTCATTCATTTATTCATTTATTCATATTTAATTTATGCAGGTTTGGTCCTCCATATATGTTCAATAAAAAATGTAATAAAATAAAATGTAAAAATGTAATAAAAATGTTATTATTTTTACAATAATAAAATGTAAAAAGGATTTAATTCAAATTGGTGAATATTTTTAGATGCTTCTTGAATACAATGTAAATAATAATGTCAACGAAAAGGATAGTGTGTGACATATTAGATTCATACCACACTTTCTAACAGATTATTAGGATATTCAGCTGAAGTTTCATCTTATGTTTTCTTGTAGCATTGCACATGGCTCACTGATTTAAATATATCATATTCATATATTCATTAATATTCAATGTCCCTTAAAATGTTTACAAATACATTAAGGACACACACACACACACACACACACACACACACACACGTAAAGTTTGGTTTAAAGCACTAAATTAATGACATTTGCCAATTTTCCGTGACCTAATCTAAAGTGAGAAGTATTTATGGTAAAGTTGTTAACAAATCATTATCTAACTCTTTACATATGAACTAATTAAACAATAATAATTTTGTTAATTACAATGACAATGAATGAAGAACTCACATTTTGTATAGTCTATTAATGAATTAACTACAGTTCATAAATTAACTACATGAATGAAGTATAAACTAATAGTTTGCAAATGATTTGTTAGTACTTTGTGTATACTTAAGTGTTACCCATTATTCAGTTGCCATAAAAGACAGCTTCTGTTATTGTATAATTCTGTTTTATTTCACAGATTAAAACTTGATTGTAACACCGGTCACAAATTCTTATAAAAATGTTTTTAGATATGTTCAAATCATCACAAACTCATATCTGATGAGAATGTAATCAGTAAATTATGACTTTTTTTAAATGACCATTTCACGTGAACAAAGAAAGCCAATGAATTTAAACTGAAACATAAAGTAAATTAGTTTTATAAACTTTTTTTTTTTTTTTAACTTTTTGAACTTAGTGGGGAAATCATTATGTGCACATCTGAAAAGCCTCTTCGAGTTTGGATGTACATTTCTATAGTATTTTGTATTTTTATTAGTGCTGTCAAACGATTAATCACATCCAAAATAAAAGTTTTTGTTTATATAATATATATGTGTGTACTGTGTATATTTATTATGTATATATAAATACAAACACATGCATGTATATATTTTAGAAAAATATGTTATGTTTATATATCAAATATATTTATATATAATATAAAAAATAATATAAATATATAAATGTATATACATGTAAATATTTAAAAAAAATATATCCTGTATGTGTGTGTATTTATATATACAAAATAAATATACAGTACACACACATATATTATGTAAACAAAAACTTTTATTTTGGATGCGATTAATCGCGATTAATCATTCGACAGCACTAATTTTTAAAATAGTTTTTAACATTGACTGATAAAAGTACAAGAACAATTGTTCTGGAATTGTTAATATCTTTAGTTATTTGCATGTTCTTTTTGCACAACTGTTAGACCTTGCACTTATGCTTTACCTTGGAAAAGACACTGATTAAAAATAAACAACCGTAAATGTCAGAAGTGGTGTACCAGATAAAGGGGACAAGGTGCTTGTCAAACACTATAAACTTTTATGTTATGAAATGATGCCTTATACATGGTGTTTCTTGACTATAAATATTTTTATAGTATAACTCAAAGGTCAAGGTACAGGTTTGACACCATATTTTGAGAATGACTCAATAAGAAGAAAAGTTTCTTGAATATCAAATCAGCAGAAACAAATATTGGTCTGTATGAAATCAATTTTAAATTCACCTTAAAACAAAACAGCACAAGCTCCTGTGATATGACTCAGTTTTCTCTGCTGATGTTTGTAAGTCTCTTATCTGCCTCCATTCATGGCCTACACTTTTTTCCTGTTCGATCACCCAGAAATACGTCACAATCAGAAGTAAACGTGGTCGCAAATTCTGTTTCATGCCAACATTAAACATTATTTGCAATATAACAGGGTAGCCACACGGATCCTACTGTTAAATAATGCTATTAATGCTGATGTGTATAATTGTCTGTACTAAAATACTGTTTAGCATGTAGAGTCAGTGTGAGTAAGCCATTGCTGTAGTTTGTCTTCTTGAAGAGTGTAAACACTGTGACTGTTTGAGCAGCCTGACATGTCAACTTCTGACCCAGTCAGTTGTGTGAGTTTGGGGCGGGACCAGTCGTTTGCCAGATGACAGATGGATGGAGGTGGAAGTGTTCGGGAAACTTGTTTCTCATGCTTATAATTTTTTGCAATTCCATTTAGTTCCATTAGTAGCACAGAAATCAGAGATTCACTTTTACCTGAAGCCAACACGAAAATGACAACAATGCAAAGTCAGGGGTTTGCGAAACAATGTCATATTTAATTATAATGATAATATAATAATAAAAAAAACAACAACAAATGATGTTTTTCACAGACGAACATTATAATTAAAAATGAATCCAAAAACAACAACCAAAAAATAAATACAATGGCTTGGTACATAAATATGGCTTAAAAAAGTGGCCCATCAGACGAGTGCAACATGAAAGCAACGGTGAGTGAGGATGAGGATGGTCGCATGCGTATCAGGAAGGGCTCTCCTTACAAGTCTGCATGAGGACATACTGTAAATGAATGGCCTGATATCATCAACTACCTATGCAGCGAGAGAGAGACACAGGGATTGTGATTACGATGTGTTGAACAAAACATGGTTTTTAACTAGTGCATTAAACATTTTTTAAAACAACATATCCAAGCCTCAAACATATTTTTAGAGCACCACTACATTGTAGCAATGGGGAATTCATTTCTATGAAAGCCTGGACTTACTGTGTAGAAAACGTGTCTGTTAAGTAATCATGGATGAAGTTAATGTAAATTAGGTTTTGGTTGTAACTGATCACTTTTTTTTTACATTTAGTGTACTATTGAGGACTGGTGAAGAAAATAGTTGGTTTATGAGAGGAGGTGTGGTTTGTGCTTCCAAACTGTACTTCCCAGTATTTGATATAATTATTATCATAACTACAACAACTACTGGCCACAAAAACAATGAAAAACACACATAATGCACAACCTCTTTATTGCGTTGCATTAGTGCTAAAACAGCTCGCTGTCTATATAGCCAAGTTTCCACCCAAGGAGTTTGTTTTTGCGGGAACCGATTCAGCGTATCAAAATATTTACTGATGCAGCAGATGGAAATGCTGACTATCATTAAAATTTCACAAGATAATCTTTTAGTTTGGCACCAATTCTCACTATTAACTAACAATTAACTATGACTTTTGCCTCAATAAACTCATAATTTGCTGCTTATTAATAGTTAGTAAGGTAGTAGTTAAGTTTAGGTATCATGTAGGATTAAGGGATCTAAAATATGGTCATGCAGAATAATGCATTAATATGTGCTTTATAAGTACTAATAAACAGCCAATATGCTAGTAGTTAATAGTGAGAATTGGTCTCTAAAGTGTTTATTTTTTACTGCATAAATTCTGTGTTAATTCCTAAAATGCCCGTATGTTGCTCCCATTAAAGCTTGTTTCTTGGTAAAGTTCAAGCGTATTTGTACATTAAATCTATTCATGCATAGTGGCCTAAAAAACTTCAAGTTGCACATTACAGTTGAATGGGCCATGTAATTTTAGAGCAACTTTTCTAAGCAGGGATTTAAAACAGTTTAAAGAATAAAAACAAATGTTTTGCTGTGGTAAAAACAACCTCTCAAGCATTATTTATTCATATATTTTGTCAAATACTATTTTCTTGATTTATAATTTCTTTTATTTCACAATGTTGCAATCTAAAATGTTTTATACATTTTGTTTTACATTTTGGGCAGAATTATTATTATTTAATTTTTGATACGTCTAAACGTAAACACCAATTAATTTTTCTTAAAGAATGACTTTATTACGCACACCATTTTATTGGATGGAAACAGACTGGAGACAGCAAATTTTATACTTAGCTTAATTTTTACACAGTTTCACTTACAACAGAACAGTGCACAAAGTGGATAGAAACATGCAAATGAAAGAGAGAAAGTTAAAATTCTATTATAGTCCAGCATGTCTATAATATTCTGATCAAAATCACTTGCAAACACATGCATACGTCGTGATACTCTCGTGAACGCAGGTCGAAGACTGACACGGAAGAGAAGAAATGGTTGAATAAAGTCATTATTTTTGTTTTCTTTGCGGACAAAAAGTATTCTCGTAGCTTCATAAAATTACGGTTGAACCACTGATGTCACATGGACTATTTTATCGATGTCCTTATACTACGTTTCTGGGCCTTGAACGTGGTAGGACCCTTGCTGTCTATGGGAGGTTCAGAGAGCTCTTGGATTTCATCAAAAATATCTTAATTTGTGTTCCGAAGATGAACGAAGGTCTTACAGGTTTGGGACGCCATGAGGGTGAGTAACTAATGACAGAATTTTCATTTTTTTGGTGAACTATGCCTTTAAAATCCCACTTGGGTGGTCAGATGAGATCCACCACTGTTTACACCTGCTACTAAGATCAGTCTCCTGATTTTGTCACAAGATACATTACTCACTATATCACTGTGAGTTTATCACTCTTAGTACAAAACAAGAAAGAAAGTGGGAAAATTTTCAACTGAATGTAGTCTCTTTTAACAGAGCCAATTTCAAACTTCTTTAAGACTGTGTTATTTTACTACCAAGAGGAGATTTTTTTTATTTATAAATATATATATATATATATATATAATGGTAACCAGTGAAGGGACTGTAGGTTAACATTAGCCATTGGCTAACACTGGTACAGAGCATGAACTGTGTTTACACCTGTATTTATCAGAAAACGGATGTTATTACCAGGTATGAACATGGACAGGCAGAAATCAGTCTGGAATGCCTGCTCTTTCTCAGGCTGCACCAGCAGACAATATTTAATCAGTAACCAGTTAACAATTAGAGTGAAAGAGGAAATGAGCATCAACCAGCGGCCACAACTGACACATGACACTGTTTGTTTATTCCACTCTGATCAAAAGGGCCAATTAACACCTGCAGCGGTCAGAGCTCCTGTGGGGGAGGGTTTATAGTTCACATGGTCTCTTTATTGTGAAGCTGGTCTGGTGATGGTTTCAGGCTCAGTCAACACATCCACAGTCTGTTCACTGAACATCTAATAAAACTACAAAGCACAGTAACACTTTAATATAGGGACCAATTCTCACTATTAACTAGTTGCTTATTAGCATGCCTATTATTAATATATTGGCTGTTTATTAGTACTTATAAAGCGCATATATTGCATGAGCATATTCTACATAACCAATACCTAAACTTAACAACTACCTTACTAGCTATTAATAAGCAGCACATTAGGAGTTTATTGAGACAAAAGTCATAATTAATGGTTTGTTAACAGCGAGAATTGGACCTTAAAATAAAGTGTCGCTGAAAGCACTTATGAACACCACAAGCCCCAATCAGACTGTCATGCATCATTTTGGCATCAGGTTTCACAGGTTTACTTTGTATGATCTCTAAACGGCCTGTAAAAACAAACTGCGGTTGGTCCTTTTGTGTATCAGTAATTGCAGTGTTTCTATACTGCAAACTTAGACAAAGATAGCAGAGGGGTGTCTTGTGCACTTGTCATATTTGTGGACAATCATTCTGACAGAGCACAAATGCCTGTGCATTTTAAAACATGAGTGCATATATAAATAGACAATGCACAGCTGACATGAAGCTGGATTAATTGTGTGTGTGAAAGCATGTCCAGGTCCTCACCTCCTGATTTGACTAGCATCTAGCTGCTCCTGTAAGACTGACGCTCTCTTCTGCAGGAAGCTGACCTGCAGAATAAATAACAAAATCATTTACACGTGCAAGCATTCCCAGAGGATTACGGGCTAGTTCTCTGGTGAAGAGTATGAGCTCAAGAGTAATTAATGTATAAGCAGCCCGCAGGATTCTGAATGGTAAACCCACAACTGTTGACGCACTTTCTCTTTTAGAAACTGTCAGACCTGATTACTGTACTCTACTATTAAAGGGCTCATGTCATGAGAAACTGAATTGTCCTTGATCTTTGGAAATAAAAAACTGTAATGCTCAGAACTCAAAATGTCCTCCCAGCCTTTACTAAAAACGGCTCATTCAGAACTTTCAAAACTTTTTGACCTCGATCGAAGGAATACATTAACACATCAATGACACCCACTGGGAGTTCAGAAACTTTATCTGCCTACTATCAGTTGAAAGAAAAACACATATGATTCATGCAACCCCATTCATCTCTAACAATTGCTTTTACCATGTGCTATTGCGTAACAACAGTGAGTAGCAAAAATGTATGCCAATACAGCAACCGTAGATCCACTGTGAGCAAATGTGATTCTTTATAAAAACATTTTCTGGTAAAAAGAAATACACTTGGTTAATTCTGGCTTTTTAAATTTTGTATGAGCCTGAAAAGAATTTACATTGTTCTGCGACGATTTTCCTGGAAACCAAGATACACAAAGCAAACCTCAGAGCAAATCTAATGTTACCATCCTTGCAAATGCGTGCCTCTGATTCTGAAAAGAACGACTATGGTTAGATTCCTAAACAGCCACTGGTTTTGTTAAAATAATGCACTGCTATGTGCAATGCTCGAAATATTCAAGGACAGAGGACGCCACACTGGTCAACAATTACAACGCATAAACATATCAGATCACAGAGCTGTGGCTGCGATTCAGAAAGAATCTAGTCGGAGCTACTCAGAGGCGTGCGCCGGGGCTTTGAACTGTGATCTTGAAATGTTGTTTGAGGGGCCCCGGACCATGCTTGACAAAGAGGGGCTATTGTTTAGATTTGAAATGTTTAAAAAAACGCTCTTGCCGCAGACTCGTGTAGAACAAGGCTGACTGTAACTAATAAGACCCTGGCCGGAGCCCTTGAAGCCTGTATTAATGTGGTTGGCGGGTGTAATTGCACATAAGGAGATGAACTGGACCAGAGACTTCAAAGACCTGTGGCCAAATTAGATCCATGTCTATGGAGGAACTTGCAGCACTTGTTACCCCCTCCCCTTCCCAAGAAATCAAATAAACAAGAGCCACTTGAGTTCAAAGACGTGAGGCCTCGGCATTATTAGCTGAGGGACAGGAAGCTGCGATGGCATACAAGACACCAAATGTGGAGGTACTGAAGTGAAGTGGACTGATCACATGCACAGAGGTACAGGACTTCATAACGAAGAGTTGAAAACCTAGCTTGTTGTGTTCGAGTTTTGGTGTGAAATGCACTGCACACATCAACAATGTTTGACTTTTAAGAGTGGTTTGGAGACTATAAAATAAATGATACAGAAACAATCAAATGCTTTGTCAGTAGAACAAATGTGCTGGGTCTGTAATTTTAGTAATGCTTTATTTTAAGGACCAATTCTCACTATTAACTAGTTGCTTATTAGCATGCCTATTACAAGCATATTAGCTGTTTATTAGTGCTTATAAAGCACATATTAATGCCTTATTCTGCATGATTGTAGTTTAGATCCCTTAACCCGACCACATACCTAAACTTAACAACTACCTTACTAACTATTAATAAGCAGCAAATAAGGAGATTGTTCAGGGAAAACTCTTAGTAAATATTAGTTCCCTATTCTAAAGTGTTACCGTAATTTTGATTTATTAGTGCTCATAATATACAGAACACTGAAACTAGACATTAATTTCAAAGTGGAAGCTCCAAACAATGGCAAATGCAAAAC
>JAFVLL020038968.1:0-13166 GCA_021397915.2 Tor tambroides
CGGGAACTGGGAACGGCACTCCTGGCCGTGTCTAGGGAACTGGATCCTCTGGAACCGGAAACGGCACTCCTGGCCGTGACTACGGAACTGGATCCACGGGAACTGGGAACTGAAGTGAGCCGCAGCTGGCGGGCTTGACTTCAGAATGGCCGGTGGGCTGAGAGAGCCGCAGCCGGCAGACTTGACATCGGAACGGCCGACGGGCTTGAAGGAGCCGCAGCCGGCAGACATGACATCGGAACGGCCGGCGGGCATGAGTCAGCGGCGGCCAGCAGGCTTGGGTGAGCCGCGGACGGCGGCGTGAACGAGCGGCAGCCCGTGAACTTGAATTTGGAGCCGCGGACGGCGGCGGTGATTTCCCTGCGAATGGCGGGCTTGAGGGAGCCATGGACGGCGTTGTCAATTTCCCTGCGAACGGCAGGCTTGAGAGAGCTGCGGACGGCAGCATCTATATCCCCGCGAACGGCGGGCTTTAGAGAGCCGCGGATGGCGGCGGACTTTTCCCCGAGAATGGCGGGCTAGAGGGAGCTGCGGGACAAAACACACGAACAAAACAAAAAACTTTAAAAAACTAACAAAACAAAACGGTGAAGGGGCACCGCTTACTGTTACGGTCTGGTCTTCTGTCACGGTGCACACAGCAAGGATGAACGAGGAACATGGAGACGAGGATGTAAACTCAAATAACAGTCTTTACTTCAAACAAGGCAGGGCAAGGCAAGGCAAGACAGGGCAAGGTAGACACAGACAGGAACACCGGGGAGTAACGAGTAGACCAGACAAACACTAACTGAACAGACAGGACTATAAATACACAGGATAATTAACAAAACACAGCTGGAACAGAATTAACTAATAATCACACTAAACAAGGACAGGAAACAAACCAAATAAGGAAACATGAGGCGGGAACACATGACACACACGACAGAGGTCTGACAATATCCTAGCACCTAATATTAGCAGGCAGAATAATTTAGTGTCATATATCAGGGCTTTTCTATTAAAGTGTCATGAAACCCCCCTGTTTCAGAGCTCAGAAAACTGATGAGGTAGACGTGTACTCTCCAGCCACGGCAGCCATTCACAACTCCAGATTAATGCTCACCACTGGAGGAGACAAGTCTCTGGCCCAGAGCATGGAGACTGTGGTGGTGGGCTGCATGTTCAAGTCTCTCATCACAAGATGTGCCTCCACTACACATGAGCTTCATAGTTCTGAGAACCTGGTGAGAGTACTGCATTTAACTCATCAGCTGCCAAAAGTTTGGGCTTGAGTTTACATTTGGTAAAAGTTATACTAAAAAAGTTATACTAACCAGTATAACTACAATAAAACAACAAATGAAAAGGCATATCTTTGCTAATTCAATGTAAATTGTGTCATGTAAGCATCATGTTTAAACATGGAAATATGAAATCCCATATCCTAAAACAACAGCAAAACAACAACAGAATAACACAACCTTCAGTAAGTACATGCTGGCATGCTGGAAAAACATTAAACACACATAAAACACAGCAGACACAATTATGGGTTAATAAACTAATAACACACACCTAAATTGTATAACAGCACTATAAAAGAGCATTCCAGACAATTAATAAAATACTAATAAAATAATCCAAACATATGCAAACCATGCATTTTCTAGCTCTTACGGAAAAGCATGATTGGCTAAAAGAGGTGGACCTAAAATGAATTTCACATTCCCCTCTTTGAGCGGATCTTGTAGATCTGTTGTTTAAATTTTTCTGCTTAATAAAAATACTAAGTGGTGGAGGAGCTTTTCCATTTAGGTTTTAAAACATCAGACAGGCGTCAGTGTATTTTGTTAGATTTTCACAGTTAAGGATATCATATTTCCCCAAAATATTGCAGTGGTGGTAAATACTGGGTTTTCTGTCTAACACTTTATATGTGCCTGCTTGTACAAGGAGAGAATAGGCTTCAGTGTTGTAACTTTAGCTTGAGACCAAATTGTCATACAGAATGTTAAGTGAGGGATAATCATTGAATTTATATATAATTTTGCTTCTGTAGTTGGTAAGCAGTTTCTTATATACCTAAAATTATCCAGATTGTATTTAGTTATTTGCAATACTTTCTTCACTTGTTTTTTGGATTATTTTTCAATAATTCATTTTAATCAGATGTAGGTCACAATACAGAAAAATAAAATTGTCACTTTCTGTTAAATCACACTGTGGGATGTAAAGTTGCAAGAATAAGGTCACAAATTGAGAAACAATTACAAGTTGTGAGAAATAAAGCCATAAATTGACATAAATAAATTTGCAAGTGCAAGAAATTAAGTTTTATTGTGAGATCGCAATTACATTACTTTTTTCTCTGTGAGGTGGAACTGAGACAGATTTGGTCTGATTGGCTGTGGTTTGTGATTGATATCATCGCATCATGCTTCATTTTCGCATTCAGTATGAACCAGTGTTGCCAGCTTTAATCTAGATTTAGCAACTTTTCAGATTACCCGAGCAACTTTTTCTTCCAAAAGCACCTAGCAACAAATTTTGCTATTTTTAAAATTTATTTGGCAACTTTTAGCAACTTTTGATAAATGACTCAAACGATAAAAAGGCACACCTTTTCCATTTAAATTACACGAAAAAGGGAAACCAAAGATAGCAGTACACACATCACATGAATTAAGTTTTGCATCAATAATAATTAGGTGTGTTCGGCTTGAAGCGCCTCTGCGCAGACCGATCAAAGTACAGCTTTGTGATACACCTTGTTAGTAGCTGGTACCTGCGATTGTTAATCAGTCAGTACACTGTAAGAAAAATATCTAGAAAAATGGAAAAGGTACTAGTTATTTTCTAGGACATTATCGGTTATCCATTATCCGTTATAACCCTGTAATCCGAATACACAAAAAAACAATACGCAATTTAAAATGCAGGTAAAAAAACCTGTGAAAAATCAATATGGAAAATTCCTTCATATTAACATATAGAGACTTTTCTTAGAGTGTAGCATACTAAATAGCTACTAATACACTGCTTAAAACTATAATTGTTCAGAATATGTAGTTTTACTAGTTTACTAGCTAATAAAAAATCTTAAATTGTAATTGTTAAAAATGTGTGTTTAATAATTCAATGTTGTATTTAAAAATACACTTATTTATAATTTAATATTATTATATTATGCATTTATATTATTTTACGAACAAATCTAAATTACCTTATATATAAAATAATTTTTTTCTGAGATTTGATGCAGAGACACAATTTTGCGTCGTGATGACGTCATCGCGCAAAGACATCACAACGTCATTTAGCAACTTTTAGCAACAAATTGACCTTCCTTTGGCAACTTCCCCTGAAAATTATTTGGCAACACTGGTATGAATAGACAATTTTTTTGTGGCTGGGATCTTGACGTATTGCGTCTGGTTAGAAGAGTTTTAGGACTAGTTTTACTTTGAGTGCTTCTATGTGTATAGACTATGTAAAATGAATAGCTGATAATTGCCTGTGCAGAAAAAGCACTCCATTGTTCACAAAAGAATAAATATTTAAATCTATTTTTCTGTTTCTATTTTCCATCTCTCTCTTTTCACACATTCACACTATGACTGTCTCTCCTTACATCTAAACACACAAAAATCAGGGCCTGTATTGTGACATACGTCAGCTGGTTCAGTTTATTAAGGAGTCCCATGGAAATGTCTTCCGACGTGTGGCTCTCAGTGCCCTTCTGGACAGCGCTGAAAAACTCAATACCACTAAAAAAACAGATGAAAAGGAGGAAACCAAGCCATCTTCAGCAAAAAAGTACATTCATAAATTTTCTGTCATGATCTGACTGTAGCTATCCATGTAGCTATTTGCTTAGTTCACTATAACATTTATTTGTAAATCAATTTGAACAGTTTAAAATATTTGTAATGCATAAATCAAATATATGCACGGACTGAGTTTGTGTGTATCTGTTTCTGTCTATCAGTGAGGAGCAAATCCCAGGAGCGCTTTTAGGAAGGAAAGACTTTTGGAGGAAGATGTTCAAATCTCAGAGTGCCGCCAGTGATACAAGCAGCCAATCAGAGCAGGATACGTCAGAGTGCACCACTGCCCACTCTGGTACTACCACAGACCGTCGTTCACGATCACGTTCCCGACGGATTTCACTACGCAAGAAGCTCAAACTGCCCATAGGTATGTTTTTGTGAGAGAGAAATTCTTTACAAACATAACCATAATTGTCTCTGTTCCTTTGTTTTCCTACACAAAGCAGATAATTACAGTCTTCACTGTGAACAACATGACTTCATGCCCTTGGCTACCCTGAATTTCAAATAAGCAGGATTCAGGTTTCATAATATTCCATATTATGAAATACATTTACTCATTAAACAGCAGCTAAATACAATACATTTTAAACAGCAGCTAAACAGTAAGTAAAATAGAAAGTACAGTAAATACATTTATCTTAACAGTTCAAAATTGATAGTAATGATCTCTGTAACCTAATAACTACAAATTTATCATTTCCATACACAGATGATTCTTTAGGAATCATTTACTCACTTTAATTTGTTCATAACAAATGAAGATATGCATTCTCTTTAATGTGTTGATGTCCATGCAACACATAGGTAAGATTATAAAAGTTCTTTCTGGTACACAACCATATGCATATTTATATGATAAGAATACTTGTAATATGAGAGATTGTAAAGTTAATATTAGGACTTAAATAAACCAATAAACTGTATTTTAACTAGAGTTTTCAGTTGTAATTGGTTTACTGGTGTGCTAGGGATCTGAATGTTATGAAAAACCATTCATATCTCTGTTCTTTCCTTTTTGTCACCAGCATGCCATAGGAAAGTTCGCCATCCACTCACTCTCTCCATGTTACGTATGTGTGTTGTGTTTTAGTAATGCAGCCACATCATACAGTGTCATAATGGAAGCTTTAATTTGAAAAAAAACATGCATTCAAAGGTTTATTTATTTATCATACTTTTATGTACTGTGAGTGTATGTGTTATTTGTCCATTTTTGTGTTTATGCTGTATGAGCCGGAGCACCAGCATGAAATCTTCCCTCTGTCATTCCTTTTGGCTTGTTTGCACTTCCCTTTAAAGGGTACCAGAGTGCAAACCTGAATAGGTCTAAGACTTACCAGAGTGCTAAATTAACTGTATTTCATATAACCATTCAACTTATGGAACAGGAAACTGGCTGAAACGCTCCTCTCTATCTGGTCTGGCTGATGGGGTGGAGGACCTGCTGGACATCAGCTCAGTGGACAGACTGTCCTTTATCAGACAGAGCTCCAAGGTGAGGGCAAATCTCTGCATTTACTGAGTAGTAAGGTTAGAATAGTTGGTTAAGATGGTCAATGACAAATATGTGCCCATGATAATAAAAAATATGTAGTTTAGAACACATCTGCAAAGTTCTGTAATATTATCCATGTTGGTTTGATATGGATTCATACCATTTTCAGACTCTATATTGTCATGTGGTGTTACCATCAAGCAAACAGTAATCACATACTTTCCTTTACACACTTTCTTTGAATACACGTTATATTCCCCCTCTTCAAATAAACAAAAATGAAAATTAATCTAATTCGAACTTTTAACAAAAACCATAGTATATCAATGATATATCAGTGATACTAAAATAACACTGCCTTGACCAGTTTACATTTATGCCCCTCAAAAATGTAAATAAAACATAAAAAAGTAATCAAAAACATGCTCATCATAGATGTTTATTCCAGTCATTATATGTATGAACTACATTTTTGGGGGAAAAAAAGATTATTATTATTTTATTGGTTAATTAAATATAGACTATTATAGTTGTTATTCATATTTTGAATTCATTTTTATTTTTATGTTTTCCCTTCTATTACTATCCTATTAGTATTTTTTCTGTTGATAATTTTTGTGATTTTAGTAGCTTTTGATTTTTTGTTTTTCAAATGTTTATGTACACTTTAATTTTTATTTCAGTTTTAGTTATTTTAGTACATCAAATTAAACAAAATTAAAATGCAAAATGTTTCCATGCCAACCAGATGAAATAAAAATGTATGTGTATATATATATATATATATATATATATATTTTTTTTTTTTTTGTTATTTAACATTAATTTTATTTCTAATAAAAAATGTTAAAGTGTTTAGTTGACTATAATAAATGAAACAATAAACACAGGTACACATAAAACAAAGTGAAATGAATTAATAATAATTATACTCTATCGTTATTCTTGAACGTCTAGAGGACATCCAAGAATAACGTGGATGTCATCAGTGCTGGCGAGATACGATGTTGGACCACAAGCTCTAATGAGAATTGTGCAAGATAGAGAAGGGTGGAATTTAGCGTTGACTCATGCGAGAGCCCACGTTGAAGTGCAATAAACTGCATGGAGATATGGCGAAGAAGAAGAATATCTATATGCACACACAAGGGGGAAAAGGGGGTTATATTTGTCAGGTCCCACGAAAAACTAGGCCTGTGTCAATGTTACTGTGATCATTAGTGCAATCATTTTTCTGCCTCACCTAATTTCTTTCTTGGGAATAAAACTGAACTTTCATGGCAGACAATCAGTCATTGCTGTAGAGCTATTAGACAGGAAGTCCTTGATTTGAGTCTTTTCTGTACATCTCAGGTCAAGTTCACCAGTGCCGTGAAGCTGTCGGAGGGTAGCGCCATCGAATATGGGCGAGAGGAAGAGGAGAATTTCTTCAAGCGGCTCGGTAAATGGCGGTCTGGTCGGAGGAACCCTTCCAAGCTTCACCACACAGAAGAGAAAGATGGTAGAATCCTGGGGTGCCTTCCCCCACCCCCGTCCACAGTTCGCTCTGTTTGTTTGTTTGTGTGCCCGTACTTGACGTGTCTTGTGCTTCTGGTACACTCCTCTACCATCTTCCATACCAGCTCTCTGTGTGTTTGTCCATCTTTGTCAGAGCCATCTGCTGGAAGAGGGACTGTGGTTCTCTGACCTATGACCCGTCACAGCTTTGTCAGAGCTGTCATGAACCTTCAGCTCTCCAAGTTAATAGTTAATAGTTATTAGTAATTTATTTGGGGAATTTCAGAAATCATAGTTTGATTTGCAAATCTTGAGTATTCTTGTTGTTTCAGACTAGTGCCAAAAAACAGACTTGCATGTTCATTCGATATCACCAGATGCATATTTCATAAGCTTTTTTCAGCTGTTCATGTAGAGGTTCTACACTCCTTTCACTGTCACCGTTCTGTACCCAACAAGGTTGCCATGGGTTCCAGGAGCGCTTGGCCACCAGTCAGGAGGCCATGAAGAATAAAAACATTGTGAATCTAGGTGCAATCAGACAGGGCATGAAGAGATTTCAGTTCCTGTTGAACTGCTGTGAGCCGGGAACCATACCAGATGCTTCGATTTTAGCAGCAGCGCTGGACCTGGTCAGTTCTGTTTTTTCTGTTTATACATAAAATGGTGTCACATTACTTTTTAAACATATAGCCTATACTAGACTGTAAAATATACAGCGATAATATATCTCTATTTATAGGAAGAGATAAAATGTTGACCTTAGACCACAAAACCAGTCATAATGGTCAATTTTTCGGAAATGGGATTTATACATCATCTGAAAGCTGAATAAATAAGCTTTCCACTGATGTATGGTTTGTTAGGATAGAACAATATTTAGCCAAGATACAACTAATTGACTATAATTTTGACCCATACAATGTATTTTTGGCTATTGCTACAAATTTACTATATAACATATTTGATATTTTAGTTTTACAACACAAGTTTTAATTTGTCGCAGATCCTAGCAAGGATGCACATTAGTTCAGAATGCCTTGAAAGTCTACTTGTGTGTGATCCTCAGTTGTTTAGTCTGTGATGCCCAGAATGTGTGATGATATGATGCTAGACAAAGGCGGCAAGTGTATGATGCCTGTAGTGTTTTAAAATTTGTTCATTAATTTCAAAGTTGTGTGGTGTATACCAGTCTTAAATGTGCATTTATCATATTTATGTATTTATTTTTTCAAAATTTGTTGGTGCCTCTTGATATACAGTTGTGCTCATGAGTTTACATACCCCTTGCAGAGTGTGCAAAATGTTAATAATTGAAACAAAATAAGAGGGATCATGAAAATTGCATGTTATTTTTTATTTAGTACTGTCCTGAATAAGCCATTTCACATAACAGATGTTTACATATACTCCACAAGACAAAAAAATAACTGAATTTATAAAAAATGACCCCATTCAAAAGTTTACATAACCTTGAATCTTAATACTATGTGTCATTTCCTGGATGATCCACGACTGTTTTTATATTTTCTGATAGTTGTTCATGAGTCCCTTGTTGCTCCTGAGCAGTTCAACTGCCTGCTGTTCTTCAGAAAAATCCTCCAGCTCCTGCAAATTCTTTGGTTTACCAGCATCTTCTGTATATCTGAACCCTTTCCAAAAGTGACTGTATGATTATGAGATCCATATTTTCACACTGAAGACAACTGAAGAACTCATACACAACTATTACAAAAGGTGGAAACATTTACTGATGCTCAAGAAGGCAACACAATGCATTAAGAGCCAGGGGATGAAAACTTTTGAACAGGATGATGATGTGTAACTTCTTCTCATTTTGTTTAACGATCATATTTTTTCATTTAGTACTGGACTTCAGAAGCTACATAAATACTTACATGTTTCCCAGAAGACAAAATAAGTACAATTTACCCTGATCATCCAATTTAAAAAGTTTACACCCCACATCTTTAAATCAAGGTCAAAAACTGGTCTTTATTTTCAAAAAAATAAGGAACCAAATATTGTCTTGTTAATTTTGCTAAATGTCTTCACCAGGAAGCGCCCGTGGTGGCAAGGGCCTCGCTTTTCCTTGAGTGTGCTCGTTTTGTGCATCGCTGTAACCGTGGTAACTGGCCAGAGTGGATGAAAGGTCACCATGTGAACATCACTAAGAGAGGGCTGTCCAGAGGACGATCGCCTGTAGCAGGAAACAAAAGAAACACAAAGCTCCAGTGGAACGCAGCCAAACACTTTTACCAGTGGGGAGATGTGAGTCACATTATGCTGACAGATATGCAAATGTAGTCTTCCCAGCAGAAGACATTCTTATGTAATTTTTGAGAAATTCATATGTGGTATTTGCCTGCATCTAATATATGTATCCTCAAAAAGGCAATAGGCACTCGACTGAGTGAAATTTGCCATTCAGACAGTGAGAGTCCAGCCAACATCTTGGGTTTTATCTATGATGAAGAGAGCAAGAGGCGAGCGAAAAAGGAGGATGAGGAAGAAGATTATCTGGATGACAGTAAGAGTTGAGATGATGAATGCTGATAAAACAAACAGACGTTGGACTTTTCGGATCTAATGTAATAGCTGAGCATTTAGCTGATGGTTTTTTATGATTCTTTCAACAGACACAGTCAACCCCACAAAGTGTGGATGTCCCTTTGCTCTGAAGATGGCCGCTTGTCAGCTGCTTCTGGAGATCACCACTTTCCTGCGAGAGACCTTTCCCTGTCTTCCCAGACCCAGAACAGAGCCCCTTGTGGTCAGTTTTAGTATTGTCTCCCTCAGACAAGATTCATTGATTTTTACGTCATTATTAGCTAAAACTAAAACTATTATCTTACTACCTTAAACAAAAAGTTTGAGTTAAAGCAGCAAAATAACTGAAATATAAATAAAAACTAAAACACAAATAAATGTAGCCTAAAAAGTAATATTTTAAAAAAAAATTTAATTAAAATGAAAACTGAAATTACTTTTAATTTATTTTTCCACGTTGTGCGTGGCATTACGATTAACAATTCAGAGAGACCTGATAAATTCATATCTTCATAAAAATATTCCATACATCTTTCTTTATGTCTTTGTATGGCAGAATAAAGATTTGTCTCTCTTTCAGTTCATAATTTGGAATTTGTATTCAGTTGGCCACAATACAGGATGTTGAATTGGAACGACAGGAAAAGTAATTTACTGAAATGGATTAGGAATGGGAAATTAATATCTCAGTTCAAGCCTTGGTGTATATTCAGCCTGTTTGACTAATGATTGAAGGGAAAGCGGATCTTAAATCACACAATAAAAGAAAACATATAACAGGCTTGTCTTTTGGCTTCAATAGGATTTAGAGAGCTGTCGTTTGCGTCTGGACCCTGAGTTAGGCCGTCACCGCTATGAGAGGAAGATCAGCTTTGCAGGAATCCTGGATGATGAAGATGGACACGATTCTCTGAATAGCAGCAGCCACACCCTCAAGTCTGATACTGGCTGTGAGGAAAAGAAATCCTCACAAGAGCCACTGGGTAACATGAAAAAGGAATAATTTACATGTTTGATCAAGGCTGAAGTCTGATTTATCATTTCATTTTTTCTCATCTCATTTCCCCAGCTCCAATTAGGAAGATCCGTATTGGTGGCTCTCGGTTGCTACAGATTAAAGGAGCAAGGAGTTTCCGAGTAAAGAAAGGAGGCTCTTTGTCTTCTATCCGCCGAGCAGGGAGTCTGAAAAGCACTAAGATGTCCAGACAGGACTCTGAGTCCGAGAATGACGCAGAATCGGAACGGCTGCTCTCCCAGAGTAGAGATACTGTCACTGATATAGGTCAGACAATCCTTCCCCAGCCCTGTTTGAAATTATTTTGGCTAGATCTCATGTATCCGAGGGCTTTAATGTTAAATTTGTAAATGTCATAATTAGGGAGCTTATTTGGAAAGACATGCATAATGGGGGAAAATGGCAAATGAATAATAAACCTTGCTGAATGATAGAGAAAAATATTTGTTAGGCTGACCCTGCAAACACAAGATAAAAGTAATGCTTTTACTAAACATATCTAAATGTACACGTTATAACTTAATGGTCAGGTTATAAAGCTAAGTGTCATAAAATATTCAAGGTGTGTTTTAACTTCAATCTGGATGACTATTTTGCAGTTCTTTCACTGAATGTTTCTCAGAAATTCTAACTTCTCAAGAGTAACATTGAGCTATTTGAAAGGTTTTTACTGCTGCTTTAAATCTTCAGAGTGAGAGATATATGATAAAATGTTTTTGTGTATAGTGTATGAGGTAAAGGAGGGGTCAAATTTCTAAAAAAAAAAAAAATAATAAAAGGGGTTTATTTCTATATATAATTATATTTCTAATTCAAGCTGAAACTTTTTCTATGTACCATTTTAGCTTGATTTACATTTTTTTTTTTTTTGGATAATACAAGGCTTATTTGCTATATGAAAATTATAATGCCAAAGCAATACATCTAAAACATATAAATGCCCACTTCCAAAACTAAAACATACATATGTCATTGCCACAAATGGATATGCCATACAAATCTGCTCATGCAGATAATGGCTTTGCTGGACATTAGTAATAGTTATGCAGTAAACCAAAAATTGACAACATAAATAAGAACTTATTTTCATTGATTACACAATGTGTATACATGTTATATGTTTAGGGAGTCCTTGGAGTGCTAGCGAGCCAAGCATTGAACCTGAGGGTCCTGGCAGCACAGGAGGTGTAGAGGACAACTACCATCGCAACATGTCCTGGCTACATGTAAGTACCAGCACTCTGACTTTTCCCTGTGTGAAATAAATGTGTCTGATATTTGTCTGATACAATCCTCTTTCTCAATTTTCAGATCATGATTCTGCTGTGCAACCAGCAGAGTTTCATCTGCACTCATGTGGATTTCTGCCACCCTCGCTGTTATCAGCACCACAGCCGCTCATGTGCTCGGCTCGTCCGTGCCATCAAACTTCTATACGGAGAGACAGTAGACAGTCTGAAAGAGAACAGCACTACCGGAAATATCAGTGGCCGTGCCAAGAAGAGCAAAGAGGTGTTTAAATAATATTCAGTGTTTCTTTAGTACAATATCAGTGTTCAAGATGGCCCAAAACAGAATAATAGAAATATAAAACAAGGTTTTTTTTGTTTGTTTGTTTAATTATTGTGTGGACACAACGTGGCATTGTAAGTTATTTGTCCCAGTTTTATACATAATCCCGCTAAAAATTCTAAACATGCACAAGTGAATAGTTTTGCCGTTTTTGCCTATATTATGGCAAAATAGGACAGTTTAGAGCTGACGGGAGAGGGAGAGGTGAGTGGGACCGGGAAAGGTCCTCAAGCCGGGATTTGAACTCGGGACGCCCATAGCGCAAAGGTTCTGTATGTTAGGACGCTGCCCACAAGGCAATTAGCGTGGACCAACATGCTGTTTTCTGAAGGAAATTCAATATCTGGGTATAAAAAATGGCCCACATGTGTTGATGTTTTTGTATTTATAACATACAGTATGGTTAAGCAATATCACACCAGCAGAAGTGCTGATTTTCCCTGAATATTAGTACACATTTTAGACATGATATTGTCTGTTTTTGCCAGCAAAAAAAAAATTGAAACAAAGCCTCAACAGAACCATTATACATTTCCAGTCAACACACAGTGGGGTTTAGCTGCTAAATGAATCTGTGTTTTGAACAAATCAGTTGAGCGAATGATTCAGTGACCCTTTCACTTGCTTTGTTTTTGAATGAAGCAGTCCTTTTAATACTTTGAATGAATTAATAATTCATCAAATCATCAAGAATTCTTCTACTGGCAGTTTTAGTTTCAAAATGGAATCATAATGCCACTTTCATTTGCATCTTTCAAGCCACCCTAAAATACACTGTATAGTATGTGTTGACTAAAGGCATCCAGGTGCAACCTAAATGAGCCCTTCCTAGTTCAGCCTGCCCAAGTACAGTATATAATTGTTTTTGTTTCAGTGTTCAGACAAATCCTGCCTCCGGACCCCATCCATGAAGAGACGCCCCACTGACAGCAGTGCTGAGGGAAAAAAAGACACTGGCATGCTAAAGTACATCCGCAACCAGGTCTCTCCTTACTATCCACTACTGGAGTGCAAGCTATTGCTGTTGTTACAAATCCATAAAGACTGTGTGTTAGTTGAGTTAGATGTACTATGTTCTATTCCTTTAGGTAATGAGTCTGTCTCCAGCCCCTTTGTCCTTGCTTATAAAAGCAGCCCCTATCCTGACTGAGGACATGTATGGAGACATTTTGCCTGCAGCATGGGAGCTCCTGCTGAGTGTGGATGAACATATGGCTGC
>JAFVLL020038970.1:0-11008 GCA_021397915.2 Tor tambroides
ATTTATTTATTTATTTGTGTCCCCTCCTCACCAAACCTCCTCCCAAAACCTTTCCACCGCCTTTCATTTCCACTCCAAACGCTGAAGCCAGTGAACCATTTCCATAATCTCCATTAAACACTTCAAATGGGCCCTTTAAGAGCGCTCTCATTTGCATAATCCCATTAACTCTCCTGTTATTGCTCTGCCTTTACCATCGTCCTCTGCCCCGCTCGTACGGCCGCCCCAAAAAAAGGAGAAAAGAAAGGAAGAACTAGGTGGGTTTAAGCCAAGGTAAAAAGAAATCAGAGGAGATGGACTCTTGCGGAGGAAATCGTTTCATAAACAGAGGATTGTGGTAGTATTAAGCTGTGATTATGCGTTTACTGTGTACGAGGTCATGCTGTCTGATAGGCCAGTCTAGATGGGCTTGCTAGTTAATGACTTACAACAAACAGCAAAGCTTCTCATTCTGTACAGTGTTCTGTACAGTTGATGCTAAAACTATTTTTCATGAGGAAACTCAATGAGAATCAATCAGTTCACTGGCTATTAAGGCACCCCGCCAAATTTTTCAACACACACAAATTGAAATGGAAACAATGCATCTACCAACACATTTCAGTAAATAAATGAATAAATGAAAATACTCAACATTTTAATGCTTTGTGAAAAGGCCTTTCGATTATAACTGGAACAAATATTTAGGAAAAAACTGATTCAAATATCAGACAGCAAATGTGTGTTCTTACACATGCACACACATCCAGTCCCACACACAGCTGTGATTTTCCTGAGGAAATACATGAGAAAGTATGTTCTCTGCCAGGATATGGCCTATCAGAGATGGGTACCACAGAAAAGTAAGAGGCCAAAAGTGGTGTATGAAGGTTCTGACCTAGAGCAGGAGAAAGGGGCAGATTGTATTTTCTTTTTTGGTTTGCTTTTTTCTTTTTTACCCCCATTTGGCCTCAATAAGCTAAAAAAATCTGTACTTTTTTGTAATGAAGACTCCCTCCAAGTGCTACTGTGAGCAACAGAGAAACCCCCAAAAGAGAGGAAACGTGGTCCGGGGCTGATGGCTACCTGTGTAATGCATGTCGACGAATTCAGTGCTAGCCTTGGGTTACAGTGGTGGGAATTCACACCAGCAAAGTCCTGAATGATTTCTGGCCAAGGGTAAGCACAGAGTGACGGAAAGCTCTGAGCTGTAATATCATGTTTCAGATTCCCAACACCCTCCTCCACCGAAAAGAGCTTGAAGGATGTGGGGCCCCGTTTGAGTGACACATTGTACATACACGTGTTTACTGTAAGCAACACTTATCAATCATTTGCATGTGGTTCCGTATCTGACAGTGTAATGGTTTTAATGTACCGGGAGGCCGGAGGCTATGTCGAACCGGCTCTTTTTGATCAGGCAAGCATGTCTTTAAAAGAGCCATTACATAAATGCACGGCATAATTCATTCCATTTCTTTCTACTCGGATCCAAATAGCTCGAACCCGTGTGTAACTAGGTCTCGTTCCCTGCGGGTAGGGAAAGATATGAACAACAGTTATTCTTTGGTTTTAAATGATTTATGAAAAGGCTACATGCAGCGATCCGAAGTCATCTATAATGAACAGTCTTCGGGTACTAAAAATACTTCCATTTCATGAGTACATACTATATTACTCGACAGAAATTAAACAATGTATATCAAATCACAGGCCGGCAAAAGACAATAAAGAGAGCGTTGTTTGTTTTTCATTAGAGAGGAGTCTTTTTCTGGAGTGCGGTAATATCCTAACGTGGAGTTTGTAGAAGGGTCACTGTGTTCCCAGATATGAGCTTTTGTCTAAGTAACCAATAATCAAAGCATTCGTTTTGTGTGTTCAGGTCCGAAATGTAGTCAAAAGTTCACAACATACAAAAAGTGTCCCTCGCACAGATGGCTCAAGGGGATTTTTGTCCACCAATCTGAACAAAAAGCTGTAGAATTTCTTATCACTGCTGATTTTAGACGAAGAGGCAACAGAAGAGGACATTTCTACACAGGACCACAATTACTGTCAAAATTTCTAGTCTGCTTTTGGTGAAGAAAAACAATGCAAAACACGTTAAACAAAGCTGAGAATACTGAATTTTCAGTATTTTACTTTGGAAATGTAATAGGTTACAGATTACAAGTTACCCTCTTTAAAATGTAATTAGTAGTATAACTATTTCAATAACTTTATTAAAGTAATGTAACTGATAACATTTGATTACTTTCGGATTACTTTTCTAAATTTCTTGTTTTTAACGGCTAAATATTTTCAAACATTTAAACCAGGTAGGGTTAACCTTACAGTAGTACTCAACACTTCATCACTTGAATTCAAATTATAATCACTTAATTTCAAAGCACAGCCACCACAAAATCAGACTTCAGCACCTCTTTTTACTTGGAGATCGTTCTGAAGCTAAATACAGATTTAATATCATAACAAGATATAGTTTAATAGCTATGATACTGTTTTTGAGATTAAATCTTTGCACAGCTATGACAGGAAACACTGGCATCTAACAATGCCTTGGGAAAAATAAAGCATATACATAAACCCAAATAGGAAATAAAACAGTCGTCGAATAAGTATGTGTCCTGAACTTCTGAAACATTGGTGTCTCATATTTTAGAGAAGTCAATGCAATTTATGCAAGAAGTCAATTAAAGCTGTACGTGGGTGAGTGGGTGAAAAAAAATCAGATGTAAACGCCTTTGTAATCGTTAACATTTTCATAAGTAACTGTAATTTAATGACACATTTTTCTCAGTAACTGTAACTGATTACAATTACATTTATTTTGTAATTAAATTACATTAAATTAAGTTACTCCCCAACACTGCCGGTCACATAATCGAGCCAAAATATTTAATAAGTAAACATCCAAGGGGCGGGACACAAATAGACAGCCGTTCAATTTGTTCTACGAAGCTTTTGTTCCAAATTCGTTCTGCAGGCACAACAAGGCCATCAGTCACCCTGCTCTCCTGTTCCCTGCATTGGTCATTAAAAACTCTGCCAACCACAAAGTAATACCAGTAAAACTCCAGAGGGTTTTCTAACTCTCACGAGTGTCTCGAGTTTTCTGTCAGATATCAGACAAGCGAAAGCCAGTGTTTAACAGTTGTGCCATAACTCAGTGCGCCAACGTGATTGTGACCGGAATGATACCCTGAGGCCATTCCACAGTGAAAGTGTCGCCCACTGTCCAGGGCTCTTGAGCGGAGGAGAGAGTGGGTGTTGGGTAAAGGGCCCCCTGAGAGGCAGGGATTAAGGGCAGCATTAACAAGCCTGGTGCTCTGTGCCACTGCGACCCAAGCCGGTACTGCAGAGGCCAGCATTCTGCATAGTGCAAACACCGGCAAAGCCAGGAATGAGTTTCAGAGTGGCTAAAGAGGCAATATATCGTAATACAAAACTAGTCGCTTGTAAAAGAACAATAATCCCTCTGCTATGTTCCCCTGAGTGCCTCCGGATTTAATAAAGTTTGTCTAATGGATAAAATATGTCTCTTTTCGTTTCCGACACAGTAAACATATTGAAAAACAGCCTGTAGTATGGCAATACCTCCGTCCCGAACCGACCGGTAAATACGCATTAGCCTTTTTCAGGTGCCGTGATGTCTTAAAGCACAGTTGCCTTTTTCAAGGCAAACAGACTCCATTCAAGTGTCATTTAAATAACAATAGAAAGTCTAGTCTTCTATATTCGTCAGCTTAGATGCAGGCCGGTTTGAGCCACTGGCTTTTGAAGTTATCCGAGTAGTACTCAATGCATTTTATTGATGCCACCCCCTTCTCCGGCACACAAAGCCCATCTAGAGCCCGTAGTCTGTTGAAGCTGATCAGTCATGCAGACTGGTTCAACTAACAAGGCTTGATTTCCTCTGAAAAGGCCTTGAACAAAGTGCCTTTAGCCCCCCATCATCTCCGCAGCCCTGAGAGTTGTCTCAACTTTAATTATAGCTCTGATGGGCGAAGTGCAGGAGACGCGGGGGCCCTCGTACTGACCGGCCCCACGGACGCACCTTCTATGGGAACTCTGGTTAATTGTGGCCGCCGAACACTGACGGAGGAAGGAGCGAAGGAGGGGGCTGCTGTTCCTAGACCTTCGAAATCCCTTTTGTAAAAGCTAATGTGGCAGAAAAGACCCTTGCAGTGGAGTCTCTCTCTGCCGATTTAATCCCTGTGTGTGGAGTGAGCTCCTCAATAAAGGGCTCAGTGGCCCGGTGCTTCCGAGGATTTCCTAATTGCCCATTCTGCAGACAGATTAAAACGGCCTCGGCCAGCACCTACTAGCACTTAGAAAGGGAGACTGGCAGGGATCAAACCAGGATGAGCCTGACACTCTTCTGAGGGCATCAAATGTGTCCACTCTCGGGTCTTGTAGCTGAAGATTTGGATCCCCAGATGTCACTGAAAGATCAACTCCTTACGGTTGGAAAGACCTCTCACCTTTCCAGTCCTCCAGACGTTTAGATCACTCAGCGCACCGTGAGTCACCGCTCGGCTCTTGGTCTCCCTCCAGGCAGGCAGTTCAGTGCCCTGAAATTTCCCCCCACATCCAGGCGAGGCCCCAAATGCTCTTTCTTTTTAGACCATCAAATGCAGGCCCACCGAGATCACATCTTGAAAAGTCCTTAGCGTTAGGCGTGGTTATGAACCATGCTAATGACCCATGAAATTCCCTCTTTCCTCGACCCAAGCAGAAGCAGCAGCATAAAGCAGTGGCTTTTCAAAAGCACTAAGTGCTCCGCTGCCTAGTGAGCAAACGGTTACTTTGACCACTGGCTACAGGTTTTGGGGAAAAAAAAAAAAAAAAGAGTCCTGTGACCATTACATGAGGTAAAAAGACATTTTTGCAGAGCGCTTGGTAATGGAGTTTATTAAACTACGTGTGTGTTTTTATTTTCATGCTAGCTGTCGTGAATTGATCTGGATAGCATACGGGAATGGCAAATGTCATATTCTTGGTGTGTCCGAATGGAAGGCTCTCTAATGGAGAGGAACCAGTTAATCCTGCTGACCGTGATGCGTTGACATGCAGAGCCGCTGAAGACCAACAGCCAGACATGTGGAACAGATGAAGGACAAAGAGATGAGCTAATGATGCAGTAAGGAAGCAGAAAACAGAGCAGGAGAGATGCCATCAACGCACACTGCTCTTCCAAAATCTAGTTAGCATTTTAAGGTGTCCCAGGCTGCCTCTTTTTGACGGGTTCTAAGACAGAATTGCATGTATTCTTCACTAGAATGCATTGCCGTGAACTCAGTGAAATGAATCTATGATCGCTTCTTTAGCTATTATAATATTTAATCATTCAATATTGAAAAAAAAAGTTTTAAATACTACCTACTTTTTTTTAAAAACATACACTATCGTTTAAAAGTTTGGGGGCAGAACAAATTTGTTTTTGGGAAGAAATTAATACTTTTATTCAGCAATTAAATTGAATTAAATTAAATTTGCATTAAATTGGTCAAAATTGACAGTAAAGACTTTCATATTGCTACAAAACATTTCTATTTTAAATAAATGCTGTTCTTCTAAATTTTCTATTTGCTGAAGAATCCAAAAAAATAAAAATAAATAAATAATCAAGGTTTCCACAAAAAGTTTAAGTAGCACAACTGTTTTCAACATTGATAAAAATAAGAAATGTTGCTTGAGCAGCAAATCAGCATAAAAAACAACTTAAACATTTTTAAAAAATCTTACCGACCTCAAACTTTTGAACAGCCGTGTAAGTTATCAGCCAACATTAGAGATTTTTTAATTTATTGGTATCAGCTGATATTGGATATATATATCAGGCGATACTGGATATTTAATTCTGCATGTTCATTTTTACATTTATAGTACATTTGCCCTCATCTATCACTCACTTAAAGTTATTTTTTAAAAACACTAATAATTTGATAAATGCAGTCTTTAGCAAATCTTGAATATCCAAAAATTAATATCCATTTTTAATGTATTTTTGACAAAATAGCACAGAATTTTAATATCTGCCATTCGCATGAAAATGATTATTGTATCGACAAGAATTTTTATATTGCTGCATGCCTTTTTTAAACAATAATATAATTTTATTCAAAATTTGTGAGCGCTGAATACTTATTCTTTTTAGAGTATCATTCTTCTTAAATCTCCTATTTATCCATGTGGAAATCAATCACACAAGAGGTCACGCATTTCTCCTTAGGATGCAGTTACTTATGTAGGCCGTATGCAGAAAGGCAGCTCACTAGGTTTAGAAATAGAGCTATCAGTGTTGACAATATTCTTCCACACACACACAATGAAACAGCACATCTGTGTGACCCGAAAATAAGACATTAGGAACTGACAGCAATATAGACAGATTATGTGCCTCACTGATGTGTTTGGTTTAGTTTTTTTTCTTCCACCGGAGGGTTAATGGTGATGGAATAAGAGGTTAATGACACTGAATCTCCTGTGATTGTTGCCATTGTCACTGAACTCCAAACATCTGGAAGAAAAAAGATAGAAATGGATCGTTCATTTGACCTTGTGACTGCCCTCAGCGTTGAGGAGAATTCTCCATCATAATTAACTATCTGGGTCAAACTACAGATGAGGAAAGGTTACGTTCACAAGTTTCATACATTTCCCTGCAAGTTTAATAAAGAAGTGAATAAACCAACCCCAGCGCTTTTCTGTATCACTAATTATGCAAAAAGATAAATTTGAATGGTACAAAAAATAAAATATAAATAAATGAATGAATAAATAAATAAAATAAAAATTATACACCAATACTACGATAGCACAATAACAATATTTTGCACACTTTGGTATCTGACAAAAATGTGCTATTATTCAGCACAGTTTGGCAGTGTGACATTAAGTGTGAAAGCACAGTTAATGCTTAAGAGTGGAAAAAAAGCAGAAATGCACAATTTGAAAAATGCAAAGCACTGATTACAAAATTTAAAAATGAATTATCATTACTAATAATGCTACTCAATATTTTACAGAAGACATCTCAGTTTACACAGGCATTTAGATACTGAGGAAAAGACCGGAGGGGGAAAAAATGACACACTCTAAAATGTTGAAGTGAGCAATATTAATAAAAATAAATTAATCAAATGCTCAATAATATTTTAATTTTCTGGCAATTTTGGAGATTTATTTGAAAATTGAGATGCATTTCATTCATTTTATATAGCATTAATAAATAGTTGCTTTTTCTGTTATTCTTATCCAGCTTGAAATCAATTAAATTTCATGTATATGTGAATTTATTATTTTAGTAATATCTCCACTGACATAAAATGCACCTACTGTCTTTTTTGCATTGAGTTATACATTTAATATTGCTATTACAGTAACAGGCTGGCACTGTACCGAAATCAAAAATTTAGTATCAAGCCAGTACTACTACACAATGACAATTATGCATCCATAAAATCAATATCAATACAGTAATTAAGCATCCAGGCTTGATATTCAAAATGGTTGGAAAAGTCACAAAGAGAACTGAGGTACGGCCTATCATAAAACCGGCCGCTTTGATGAACTCCAGCTTGCCATGTTAAGTGCCCTTTACCTGTCAGACAAATGATTTAGAGATGCGGTCTGCAAGATGTGGATCAGGAATGTTTTAGTACTAAAACGTGAACAGTTCCCACGTGGCGTTTGGAAAAATATAATATTATAAAATTGTTACGCAGCGCTTTAGTTAAACTCTTCAAAAAGCATGTAGCCAAAGAAGCATAGTGTACTTTTACAGTGTTTAAAAATAATCAAACATTACTATCACAAATCTATCAAATGCTAGATAATCATAAGCACAGTGATGTAGCCACAATTCAGAATCACATAAGAGTTGTGACAGTGGTTGATCAGAATAAATAACTGTTTCATATTTTAATAATCATAAAGAACCTATGCAATATTTATCCAATGCTTTGATGACTTTTTGGCTTGTGCTACATGAATCTGTTTCATTTGTGACTTCAATAAAATTACACAATAATTAATTTCCAACAATAATCGTTCTTTATCAGCAGACACGCAGTTTCTTTCCTCCCCCTTGAGACGCGGCTGAGGAGCCGAGGAATTCTGTAGGAACCTCAAAGCCCTCTGGAGGAGTTTGGCTTTTCAAGGCAAAATCCTTGGATTAAAAACACATCCCTCTTGGGATTTTCTCTCTGTTTGGCCTTGAACAGACCAAAGTCCTACGAGCCGTCATCAAGCCTTGTCACACAGAACATGATGCATGTGATACTCATAACCAGAACATCATGTGAACAGAGAACGGCGCCGAAAATCCATCTCATTCACTAAGATGCATCCAAACACACCAACGGTAAACATTCACATCTTCAAAGACAAAAACCTTTCAAAGAACACATTCGGTTAAATTAAAAATGAATATAATGTCGTTCAGGGTCTGTTAAAACTGAAGCATGAAGTATCTGTGCCACTAGCATCACCAAACAGAATTTATTTCCAGAAAATAACAACTGTTTTCAAACAAGTTACCCATGTCTCTGATTGGTCAAAATAAAAGACAGCCCCACCCCCGAGCTCACACCATTGGTTGAGCCGCTGTTGCTATGTCAGGCTGATCGAAACTCACAAACAAACAGAGTTTGTTTTGATAGCGCCTCAGAGACACAATGTTTCAGGAGAATCAACTCATGAATGTCATACTTGTAGTTAGCATATTAAAATGCAATGCTACAAAGTATTTAATCTTCAAAAAACAAACACTGAACGTGTGGCCAAATGTTTGTCGACAACAATAATGTGCGGGGTGTCAAACGAACCTTTGTTTTGGACCACAATTGGACGCTGGAATGGCGCAGTTGAAGGAAGTCTATAGGCCTAATCCTGTTAGCATAGCACCTGAGTTGAAACGGCTAATCCTGTTTAAACTCACAACACAGCCCAGGTAATCTTCCTGTGTCCTGATCAGCAGCTGGCTCGTTCGCAGCGCTAAAGGTGAGACATCAATCCGTGATCACACCTGCGCCGGGATTAGCCATCTCACGGTGAAATAACGTACTGTATATGGTGAGGAAATGTGCAAGGTAAGTACTTCTCTAGCTTCTGTAGGAGGTTATCAATGGGTTTTTATGTGACGCTTATTTTCAGCACAAATCTGGACTGAACATACTGACCTACTGAAGCCGAATCCACTATTTAGTTCCAGTGGTGTATATAAAAAACATCTTCTGATACAATTGCACTTCAGCATTCTTAATATTAAGCAATATTAATCACCGATTTTCCAGAAAGAATGTCTTTTTTCTTGAAAAAAAAATAGATTCAAGAGTTCCTTTATACATTAAAACACAAAGGCCAAAGGTACTATAGCTTCACCGCAGGCTTGCGAGAATTCGATTTTTTGCTTTGCCTGTCACAGTAACCTACATTTGGAGGCAGCCGAGGCATTTTTGAGGCCATTTCGGGCATACGCTGTGCCGCCCGCACACAGCTCAATCATCATACCCATCATGCACCATGAACAGTCCGTACCGCACACATTCTCCCTCTGTTTTTCTGTGTCTCTTTGCCTTTCACAAACAAGCGGAGAAAACGAACTGATCCTCACTGTAACAAACATACAGGTGTAACAAACATCAGGGATTTTTTCACTTTGGGAGGGAAAGTTTATTTTATTTATACAGCATAGCGTATAGTATGTGGCAGATGTCGAGTGGGGCATAAAAAGTGGTTGCTTCTGTGGAATGTGTCGCATTTTCTAAATTTGGATCTGTAGATGTTGCAAGTCAAAAAATATTTTGTGCACTGTGCTTTTTTCAAGCTGTGCAAAAAAATAAAAAATAAAAATCACTCGCGATCAATTTTACTACAGCAATTTTTACTACAAGGTTCGTTTTAACCTAAAAGACTTTAAGGTGTATGCCTATACAGAAAAGAACTTTCAAAAATAAGCCTACTATTATAACTTGTAAACGTCTGGTTGGCAAATAAGCTCGCACAGCGACGCTAACTTTATTTCATAGTTTTGTCATGAATGATAGATTCTTTCTGCAGATCTCTACCGCAGTCTCTCTTGCAGAACCCTGTCATCAGAGGACTTCTAAAATGCCTCTGTTTTGCTTTTTCAGTTGGAGGCGTGATTGGCTTTGTTCTTGGGGAGAAAAAGGGGCTCAGAAACCGACCTGCTTGTCCTCTCCCGCTCCTGACCCTGACTAAGAAAACAACAGTTTGTCACTAAAAGCAAATTATTCTGCTTCTTGAGTAGCAAGAACTACCGTACCTTCTCTGGCTAAATGCACTATGTAACATTTTGAAAGTGTCTAATAACATCCAAACTGCCAGTTTGAATATTATTAGACACTTTTGTGCTTTTATTTGTTTATGTTGTTCTTTGAGCTGCATTTCTGTACTTCTGTACAAATGCATAACCATTATAAAAAATACTACCATAAACTGGTATAATATAATCTGCATGGGAATGTCTCAATTCTGACTTGCTCCTATAATGAAATCAATCGATCATATATTGTCCAAACAAAAAAGATTAAACCTGATTTGGATTCAGTAATATCATAATATCTCCATAAATCTATATGTACATACTCAACAACGCTTACAATTATTGAACATTAGTGTGGACAGCCGCCTACATTTGACATTAAACAATATGCAGTGTAAATGTATGTCTAATTATAATATCAATGTTAATTGTGTGGGGAAAAAATAACAGTATAATATTTTCATTTTCCCTCTTCTAGTTCCTAGAATTCCTAAATAAATAAACATAAAACAAAAAATACATACGCAGATTTTACATGACCATACAGTTTATTTAACATATATCTTATTTTATAGCACAAAAAATGCCAAATTTAGCTTTAAGTAAATGCTGAACAGGATCTGTCTGAGCAAAGTATAGCGACAGCGCGTCTAAGCCAGGAGATGCCGGCTAAGTTCATCAAACCACAAGGTTTGCAGTGCATGGATAGCATGCATGAGGTGATACAGCCATTCATTT
>JAFVLL020038971.1:0-31270 GCA_021397915.2 Tor tambroides
ACATTTAATTTAAAAGTCCGTGAAAGTGATTTTGTGCCTCTTTGGGATGGCACAATAAAGCGACGTTCACTTGCAGAACGCAAGCTTCTAGAGGGTACATAAATCTGAAGTAATGAATTTAGGTAAAGGGGTGCAGAGCCAGTGGTGGTTTTGTAGGCAAACATTAATGCTTTGAATTTTATGCGAGCAGCTATTGGTAGCCAGTGCAAATTGATAAACAGAGGTGTGACGTGCATTCTTTTCAGCTCATTAAAAATTAATCTTGCTGCCGCGTTCTGGATTAATTGTAAAGGTTTGATAGAACTGGCTGGAAGACCTGCCAAGAGAGCATTGCAATAGTCCAGCCTGGACAAAACAAGAGCCTGAACAAGGAGTTGTGAAGTATGTTCCGAAAGAAAGGGCCTGATCTTCTTGATGTTAAATAAAGCAAATCTACAGGACCGGGCAGTTTTAGCAACGTGGTCTGAGAAAATCAGCTGATCATCAATCATAACTCCAAGATTTTGGGCTGTTTTTGAAGGAGTTATGGTTGATGTGCCTAACTGGATGGTGAAATTGTGATGAAACGATGGGTTTGATGGAACCACAAGCAGTTCTGTGGTTCAAGCAGTTAACTATAAGTTACACTTATAGTTAATGCATTAAAAGGAAAGCTTTCCTAACCTTCAATTTGTTCCAAATCTGTATAAGTTTATTGTGTCTACTGAACACAAAAGAAGATATTTTGAAGAATGTTGGTAACCAAACAATTGATGGTAGCCATTCACTTCGATAGTATGGAAAAAATACTATGAGTGTCAATGGCTACTATCAAGTGGTTGGTTATCAGCATTCTTCAAAATATCATGTGTTCAACAGAGTAAATGTTGACAGAATTTTCATTTTCAGATCTCTTTAACTGACATTATTACACAACGCTTTTAAATGCTTGATTCTAGTTTGTCAGTCTGTCATTCCCTGGTAATGACATCATAAAAGGGTAAGATTTTAAATCAGTTTCAAGTTTCAACTCAAATCAATATTTTCAAATCCACGTAATTACTTATTTGGTGAAAAGCCATGTGATGAGTGATATGACATTATCCCTTAAAATGTTTGTTTTTTAATTTGTTTGGCCGTCTTGTATCAAAGCTGCTTGTTTCATTTATTTACATTTGGCAAGTAGCCATATAATGTACATCCAGGTGGTGGTTGTTGTTGTTGTAAAATAAACCCCTTCAAATTAATACAAAATCCCTCCAGTTCGCACCAGGGTTCAGATCACCCTGTTGGGGTTTGTTCTCTTATAACAACTGACTGGATCTACGTTGTCCCTTACTTAACTAACAATGAGAATTTCATTTGTAACAGTATTTATTAATCGTTCACTTTTAGGTCATGTTAGCGCATGTCTGTTAAATAATCTTTTGATTTTAATAATGTATTAGTTAACATTAAGATTATAAAACACTTTAGAAGTTTTTATTGTTAGTTCATGTAACCTAATGTAACAAATAGAACTTTATTGCAAAGTGTTACTGATCTGTCATTCATAATAAACAGTTATAAAACATTTACTGCTGTAAACAAAAAGCAATATTATTACTTATGTGGGCAACTAAAGGAATAATTTACATGGCTTAACCTATGTCAACCTCATCCACTTTCCCTGCCTTTTCACAGTCATGCCACTTGTTTTCAGGGGGCCAGCAAGCTGCAAAGTGTGGAGGAATGAATGACAAACAACTTGAGTGCCAGATTTGTTCATCAAAGGACAGTTTAATCCTTCCTGAAAATTCCCTGTATATAAATCACATGCGACAAGGCAAAACAAAACTCTTCCGTTTTCTGATTTAAAAAAAAGAGAAGAAAATAGCCCCTATTTAAATGGCTGAGAATATTTCTGAAAGTCTGATTTCCCATTATGCACTGCTGTTTATCTCAAGGGCAATAATTGCATCTCAACATCTGTTTAGCTGAAACACCCATGTGAATAACTTCAGCAGGTAAAAAATGTTTTCAACAGCTGTCTATAAATTTCCCAATACAATGGATGTACTAGCTCATAGTCTGTTTAGCTTGCTAAGTGTTTGATGTATGCAGTAAATATCTTCTATTGCTGTTTACATAATGAGATCTTAAATATCTTGATCTCAGCACTGTTTAAAGGAGCTGAATGCAATAATGGTCTCTGCCTCAGACGTCCCACCCACGGACAACCCACCATCTGTGCCCTGACCTTTTGATGCACACAAAACTAGCAAGCATATTTGAAAAGTTTGGGTTTTTCCAAGCCAGTCTGTGATTGAAGCTGCCCCAGGAGCTGCTGATATAGTTCTCAGCCGTCTTTCAGTCTGTTCTGTGTACCTCCGTAACTATCTGGTTTGGTTCAGCTACCAAATCGGACAGAAGGAAACTGCGATGGACTGTCAGGAAGATTATTGGTGCTCCAGTTCCCACCCTCCAAGACCTGTGCATCTCGAAACGGGCAGGAGGAATCACTTCAGACCACACACACAGGCCACTGCCTCTTTGAACCGTTGCTACAAAGAAATGAGCACTAGAACATCCAAGCACAAGTTTTTTTTCCCCCCTCAGGCCATCTACCTCATGAACAATTAAAACTGCCTTATGGGTCTCCCCAACAATATGTCAATTCAACTCAAATATTTATTCAACTGCATGTACATATTCTACCTGTACATCATTGTGAAGAAGTCATACAGTTTAACATACTTTAAAAAGAGTAACCATTATGGAAATAATATACTTTAAAAGAATATACTGAAGTGCCAACTGAATGTAATGTTTTCGGACACTTGATTGCAATTTAATGAAAATGTATTATAGTTTAAATCAAGGGAAGCCAACCCTGCTCCTAGAGAGCTACGTCCTGCAGTGTTCAGCTTCAACCCCAATCAAATACGCCTAAACCCGCTAATCAAGATTTTCTGGGTCACTTGAAAATTACAGGCAGGTGGATTGAAACAAGGCTGGAACTAAAGTCTGCAGGTAGCACTCCAGGACCAGGGTTGGCTACCCTTGATTTAAATTTATACTGAATGCAATTAGGTGAACTTTAGATCCACTTAGTAGGACATATTTATATGTAATTTCATAATTACTTATATTGTCTTTGAAATATGGTTAAAGTGTATGCTGAATGAAACGACGTTTGTGGTAAGCTGAAATGTATTTTAATGCCATTTGTACTGCAACTTGTACCATGTATTAAATATATTTGTAAATATACATTTGCAATGAAGTTGCAATTTAGACTTTTTTTTTAATGTAGTAACTTAAAAAGTTCTATCTAATAACACTACACTTTAAATTATAATCAGGTACTTTACATGTGCTTTAGTAGCTATGTAAGTAACACTTAGTATGTAAGTAAAAATATTAAAACCTATTTATTTAAAGTGTACTGTAAAGTAAATCTTGGTTGTACATTTAAAGCAACTGTACGTAATTGGTTTACCTTGAAATATCAGTTTCAAATTCCTTCTGATAGGATACAGACTTGTAAAAAAGCGAATGGCTTCTGTTTCTTTTTTCCACGCTTACCCTCAGACATCTGTTCCGAGAGTGTTTAATTTTGGTAGTGGGTACGAAACCCCGCTAAAAGGCCTGATTGCTTTACGGCAGCAACAAATGTTGCACTGTAATTACGACAGTGATATATTTATGACAGCGAATTCCATCCACTTAACTGTAGGGGGCTCTCAACATCCACGTTATTTTTCAACGCGAAAGTAAGCAGTTTTTGTGTGTGTGAGAGCTGCTACAGGGAAAAAACAAGAAGAAAGTGCAGTAAATGGTAAAACTGTGCTACAAACCAGTGTGTTATTAATTATGACAATACATTACAATAATATGGTAAAAAAAAGGAGCATAACAAGCAGTTGTGTACAGCTAAAAATAATTGGATGCAAATGACACCAGACACATTAAATTTACAAATGGTCACGGCCGTTCTAACGTGAAAAATAAGGTGGATGAATATACAAAACTACATATAGTTGCTTTAAAGTGCACCTATCTGTTACGGGTTAAGCAACATATATTCATAAAAAGTGTATCTTCCATAAGTAAACTTAAGTGGGGGTTTATTTCATTGGTCCACACTTCTGCCGAGCCCATACTGGGGCGAGCTCTAAAGGCTAGAAGGGATGGCGCTACTGGGCATGCGCAGATCAATACAGCGTAATTTTTGTCACACTGTACAACAATAATTACTTCTTTTTTTTCATTATTGTAAGGGGTAGGTTTAGGGTTGGGGTAGGTGTAGACGTTAAAAAAACACAATCTAATAGGTAGAAAATTAATTTCATTGTTCGTTTCCAGTCAGGGCTGTATCCCTTCTAGCCACAACCAGCTCTGCAGCAGACTTCTACCCGACAGTCAAAGCGGCATTACGTCACGAAAGTGCGGACTCAGAGAAAGGGCTTAGGGTGTGATTTGGGACAGGGCCTTAAGTGGATGTCCATGCGGAGTCCCACAAGGCTCAATTCTTGCACCGCTCTTGTTTAGCCTGTATATGCTCAAATAAGTAAAATATTGAGAAAGAACCAAATTGCCTATCACAGCTATGCTGATGATACCTAGATTTACCTAGCCTTATCGCCAAATGGCTACAGCCCCATTGACTCCCTCTGCCAATGCATTGATGAAATTAACAGTTGGATGTGCCTGAACATTCTTCAGTTAAACAAGGAGTCACAAGGTGAATGCATTCCTTGATTCTAGGGTCAAACAATTGAAAATCAAGTCAAAAATTCTGGTGTCATTCTGGAGACGGACCTTATTTTCAGTAGTCTGTCAAAGCAGTAACTAAATCAGCATACTATCATCTCAATAACATTGCAAGAATTAGATGTTTTGTTTCCAGTCAAGACTTGGAGAAACTTGTTCATGTCTTTATCACCAGCAGGGTGGACTATTGTAATGGTCTCCTCACCGGCCTTCCCAAGAAGACCATTAGACAGCTGTAGCTCATCCAGAACGCTGCTGCCAGGGTTCTGACTAGAACCAGAAAATCTGAACATATCACACCAATCCTCAGGTCCTTACACTGGCTTCCAGTTACATTTAGGACTGATTTTAAAGTACTTTTACTCATTTATAAATCACTCAATGGCCTAGGACCTAAATACATTGTAGATATGCTCACTGAATATAAACCGAACAGACCACTCAGATCATTAGTATCGAGTCAGTTAGAAATACCAAGAGTTCACACAACCAGCTTCCAGAAGAAATCAGATGTGCTAAAACACTAGCTACATTTAAATCCAGACTCAAAACTCATCTGTGTAGCTGTGCATTTATTGAATGAGCACTGTGCTACGTCCGAACTGATTGCACTGTATTTTATGTAGAATCGTTTTCTATTCTAAACTGCTTTAATTCATTTTAAATCAATTTTTAAATCATTTTAATGTTTGTTTTTGTGTTGTTTTTAAATTCCTTGTTTTTGCTGTTGTGATTATTTTTTTTAATGATTATTTTACTTCCTTTTATGTAAAACACTTTGAATTACCATTGTGTATGAAATGTGCTATATAAATAAACTTGCCTTGCCTTGCCTTTATTTTTCTTGTGGTTTTCCTGTTTCTGTCACCAAGAGACAAGATGAGACAAGAAGAGAGGAGATTTGACGTGATGAGAGGAGAGAAGACAGAACGAGATGAGACGTGATGAGATGTGACAAGACAAGAAAAGACAGCGGAAGAGAAGAGATGAGACGAGAGAAGAGACAAGATGAGAAAAGACGAGATGAGACGATCTGTGTGGGAACCTTGCACATCATCTAAGATATATTCCTAAATGAATCGAAGTGTGTCGCCACAATAACTAATCTCATTGTGCCTAAAAAGAGACTAATCCAGTGTGGAAGATGAACCTGCTCAATGGATTATGTGATAATCAGATTATTTCTTCATGAAATATTGTACGGGAATGGTTGAAGACTGACAAGCAGCCATTCTGAGAACCTTGCCGCAGTACAGCTGCTACATCAAAGCAGCGGTGCCCAAAGCAATTATGGGAAATCATCTAGTTTGTCACTCATATTGGTTCCAATACTTTACACCTCCCATCAGCATGCTAAAATTAGACACCCACACACTTCAACAGAAGAATACCTACATGGACACACAGAGATAAAAGACACAAACGCTGCCGTAGAGATGGGGTGAGAGGCATTAACATCTGGTAATTAAGTTGATTAACTACAACAATAAAGGCTCTATATGTGTGTGTGAAAGAGAGGAAGTCTCTTTGGTAGAGGTTGAGAGGACGACCAGCGCTCTCAGATCTTGCACCCTTGGGTAAGAAATTCACACAGCTCTCGCACACTTCCTCACAATTAGACCTGCATAGAGACCTTGTCGGCACAGAGATGTGCTAATGGTGCGGGTGTGCGAGGGAGAGAGAAAGCGAGCGCTGTCCCCTAGAGAGATACGGATCTACAATCCTCAGAGATGCCATCACAGAGAACCTCGGTGTCACTCAGCATTTACCAGGCAGCGTACTCCCCCAATCCTAACACACTGATAGTGTGCTTACCTCTCTCACACAGTCTCCCTGTCCTATTGTGTGTCGCCCTTTATGTCCTCGATGTCCACAGGCAATTCTAGACCGCATTTAGGAGGATTTCAGCCACACTGGTTTTAATCTAGCCCCCTTAAAAATCTGTCATTATGTGATTTTCTTTTCCGCTTGCTCAAAGCAGGGGTTGCTGTGAGCTATTTTAGGGTATTGTGCTCTAAATCCCTCAGAAAAAAAAAAACTTTAAGTTCATTATCCATTGCTCTAGTAAGTGGCAGAACCATGTGGCCAAATACTGATACTTTTTGGCTTACCAGCCATTACCACTGTCTCACCTATTTTTAGAAAGTCCCAAGTTCATCCATTTTATGTTTATTGATGCCCTTTTCTGTTTTGATAATAATGACTGTATTTAAATAATGACCAAGTTAGTACGAAGAAAAAAATGTAGCACCCACTTACATGCTTTCTGTTACAACTACTGGGCAAACGTTGCGCCACCTAATTAATATTTATGAGCCAGGCTTATAATGTGGCCCTCTACAAACATTTTCAGCTCTGTCCTTTTGTCACGAATCCTGTCCATGCACTTCCGTCCACTCACCACCAGAGGTCACTCGCTCACCACATTGACTCTTGCACTACACAAACCGTTGCACGTCACCTCAAACTACAATTCCCATCATCCATTGCACTGATGACACACACAGCTGATTGCACTGATAACATAGCTGATTGCACTGATTACATGCCTTAAGCCATGGACTTCCTCTCTGTCATTGCTGAGTATTGTCTAGCGTATATCGCTCTCCCAGTGATAGCTATATTATTAGCCCTTCTGTGTTTTCCTAGTCTAAGTCTAGTTTATTGCCTGAGTCATTCGGTTCTTTATCTTCTGCCTCTGTTTCTTGGTTTAACCCTTTGCCTGCTGTTTCAGACTCTGTTTATACCTCGCCTGGACTATTGCTCTTGTTATTGGATCACCCCTTATGTCAAGCCCTCTGGATATTGTTCGCCGATCGTAGACCTCGCTAGCCCTTGGATTACTCTTTGTCTTGCCTGTGTTATACCTGTTTGCCATTGTTTTACCCTTGTTTTACCCTTGCCTTCTTGTGACCACGTTTTGGAATAACGCTTGCGAATGGATCCACACGTCTCGTTCGCCCTGTAACACCTTTGACCCTTTATGCGCTGATATTAATCTCCTGATGATCGGTTGTTTTTTTTGTTTTTTTGTTTTTTTTTTAAATAGATTTTTAAAAATTGTCCATTTTGTACCTGCAACCTCTTAAGTTTCTATTTTTCTTAGCAAATGTTATGCTGTATATTGCAAAAAAGTATTTTTGTCTTATTTTCAGTACAAATATTCTTATATCAAGATGTTTATTTGAAAAGCAAAATGACATTAGATATTAAGTTTTATTTTCTTATTAAATTGATAAATTGAGTTTATGCTTAAAATGAGGAAAAATATCTGCCAATGGGGGGAAATTATCTTATTTACCTTTTGAATTAAGTTTATTTTTCTCTACACCACTGGCATTTTTTTTTTTTAACGTAAATTTAATTTAAATATAAAAACTAGTGATATGTCACTTTGCATCTCAGGTTAATGTATCCTGATTTAAAATGATTATTTATTTGTTCTGTAAAGCAAGGGAAAAATACTGAGTAATAATTTCACTTTTTACAGTGCAATTAATTTTAATGAGCCAGGTTGACAAGGTTTATAGTGTCCCCCCCAAACATCCGTTTTCATATTGTTCTATTTTAATAGGTTTTCTTTAAACTTGTTATTGTTGATTTTGCACCTGTGATCTGTTATATCTTATGTATCAAATTTGTATATCAGGATGAGACAGATCTCAAGATATATACCTATGAACTAACATCTGATAGTTTGATAGAGAGCTGAGATTGAAATCAAGAATCGTCTCTGTCTCTATGCCTCCTCCGCTCTCTTCTTGATTAGCGATGGTGTTTTTATGCTAAACAAAGGGAATTTGGCTCGGCTGGTTATTGATTGGATAAAGGAATCAAATGAAATGTAGAGGAGCTCATAATGATGGAGCGAGCGGAGCAGAGGAATGCTTATGACTCTCTGCTGTGCTCTGAGGAGCCTAAAGAAACTGCTGTCAGATCACATCTCACAGCAGGCCTCAGATGGATCAATCAAGAGTCCAGCCTTTAAATCCGAATGACTCCCTATTGCATACACTTGCCTGTGTAAATCCGGGAACGTGCACTGCGGGTCTCTCTCAGTCCAGTTTGATTTGTCTCACTGTGACTGAGTTGCATCAGTCGCATAGCCTTGTCATCCTAGCCTTGAAACACTAATTGGAATCACACCCCCCCCACCCCCAAATCTGTAATGATTGTTTTTGAAAGAAGCAGGACCGAACCATAGTGCTTCCACCCGCAGAGCTTAGAAACACATTCAGTAACAGATTTTTGTTGTTATAATTAATCAATTATTGTTTAATTAGGAGTAATTTAGCCCCATCTGTGGACCAACAAGTGGAACAAGCAGGTTTGCATACTGACCTTACAAAACTTTAAAGTTGTATTTAATCAATTACTTTTAACAGACACGTAATGGGGCAATTAACTCTATAAATGCAAATTACTAAGGCCTCTAAATATCAGCATGATCATAACTTTGCTGAATAACCTGTTGTACACAATCTACTACTTGTCTTCTGTCGTCTCACTGATAATTTATACTTTTATAGTAAGTAAAAGTCCTCTTAGTGTAATTGTAAAAATGCCCCTTTAGATTGTGGTACACTTCTTTTTGCTGTGATTTTTTTTTTTTTTATAGTAAATGTAAGAATAACTTTTATATAGATCAAGAACATTTACTGAATTGGAGCAACTTGGGTTTACTTAATTATAAAATCATGTTAAAATGCAAATATCAGAGATGATACATCAGGCTTTTGAGGAACAATTATTTATACATCTCTCGATTATCTGTGTATTGCATTTCATTAAAATGTTTTGCCCCCAAAATAAAAACTACAAAGCTTTGATCATAAAACTAAGCACTGAAATATTATTTTACTAAGACAGATTATTATGACATATAAAGTGACAACTGTTGTTTATATGCATTTTATGTGAGTAGTCTGATATACTGTTATAAAGACCTCATTGATTTACATTACAAGCTATCATAATTTCATCTTTCTTTGTGGCCATATCAATTTTCAGCAACTGCACCAAACTGCATATTTTTGCTCACTCTGGGCCTCTGAATAAAACCGAGTGTTTTTCGTCTAAAAGTTTAATAAACTCTTCTATTTCAGAAAATTAGATTCTCCTGACTATGATTTCATATGTCAAGCTTGTAGCCTGTATTATGGTACAGTATGTGTATCATATCTGAATTAAACAGCCAAGTGGATTCAGGTTTGCAAGGATGAGAAGTGCAGATAATTGTCAAGTATGTTGTTTTAGTTAACAAAATCCAATAATCAACTAAATTACCTAAGCTAAGAGTTAGAAAAGATGCCAGGTAAGCAGCCTGACTGCACAAAGACTCTGAAGAAAGGCCCAGAAAGATCAATGTAATAATGACGAGCAAGATGAGGCCAGCATTACTGCACTGACACCAAAACCAGCCAATGTCAACAGTGACACCGCGGACAAGACCGGTAGAGTCCACCACGACAGATCAGTCACCAACTGTGACTTTACTGTTGATTAAAAACTACACTTACTACTATTGAGTCATCGAAGAGGCAGGAGGATAATGTTTATCGATGCAAGAAAGTTACTGAACCAGCGTTGCAGATAATGCCGATATTGAGAGATTCTGTTTAAAAGAGCAGCAGCTCCATATATCGAGCCTTCATCAGGGTCAGTGGTCTAGGAGGAGAGTGTCGCTCATTAACGAATGATTTACTCCGGAGTTGTTTGAAGAATAGGCAGATATTGTCAAAAGAGTGGCTTATGTACTTTCCCCATTATAAGGACGTGTGGTTTCTCCTGTAATTTTTTTCCTTCTCAAAATCCTGAAGGTTGAAAGGAAGTGGACTGGATGCTTTTATGACCAGAGGCCAAGAATCTCTTAATCCATCCATGACTGCTGATCAGATCTCCGGGATGACCTGACAGTTGATTGGGAGGAGTATTGACAGACGGACTGACAGTGCTGTTCTAATGGGAGAGCAGGTCAGTCTTCACAAAACATGTCTGTGAAACCTGCATATGATGCGAACTGACATAGAGGAATATTACAACACAAAACGCTTCACATGCATGAGGGGGAAATGAATGTCAAAAAGAAAAGGAATCCTTTAAATGTTTAGTTTAAAACACGTGTGCCACATTCTTAGACGTAATATTTGTTTAATCATTTTGCATGTCCAAATCCATTCATTTTCCAAACTGCTTGTGCTATGTAGGGTCGTGGAGCTGGAGCCTAACAGTTTTTGGCCGTAGGCAGGGAATCACCCTGGAAGGATGACCAATTTTAACAGAACAGCTTTAGTGCTTTTTTCCCCCAAGAAATAATAATTCATATTCTTGTTAGGCAATTTGTTTCTATTTATTCCTACACACATGCTTATAGGATTTAGGGTTGTTCTGTTGTGGCATTTCATTTGTATTAAGAAATAATAATAAAATATTATGCCAAACCAGTTAAGGTTTTCTGTTCATGAATTTTATTCTTAACATAAAACTGGAAAACACAGATCATACTCAATCATATTATTTGTGGTCTACACATCTAAAATGCAATTTTCTTCTAAACTTGATTACTTTCAAATAACGTAATCCTCTAAAATGTGCAACACACTAGATTAAGTTATGTAGGGTGAATGTGAACCAAATCAAGTACTCAAAAATGATTGTTGAAAATGCTGACATCACTGAAACTGTAGTTCCCAGCATGCTTTCCCAAGGGACTTAATGAAGAAAGTAAAAATGCTTAAATTAGGTATTATTTTAAGAGTTTTTGAGCAAGATGAGAGACTTGATAGTGTTGAATGTTTCATTATATTGGGATTTAGAAGCATTTCAGTTACACTAGGTTGCCATTGGTACACTGTCTTAGGCTAAGGACATATAATGATGTTTATGCTGCTTTACTGAAAGGACATTGTCACAACCACATGGATTTTGTTTGTGATTTCACTGTTCCTGCCAGATCGTTCGTTGTTGGTTTCTGATTTGAGCTCTTCATTAAGTTCAGATGTGTCTAATAAATTATCCTCATTTGGTCTGTGCATTTAAGTTCCTGTCTGTTCAGTTGAGTTTGTCTGGTCTTGAGTCAATAACGTTTTGTCTTTGTGCTACTCTGTAAATTGGATCGTCTTTGTTGGATTACCTTGTTGGATTAAAGACTTTAAAACCATCATCTTCTTCGTCACTGTGTGTTTAAGTCAAAGTAGCTGTGACAGGCATATAATATTTAGCAGTTCTTAACTAGTACAGTCTTATAATTTAGTGATGAGATGCCAAAATATAAGAAATTGAATAAATGAATCTTGTCAGAAAGCCATATAAAATCACTTTGAGACTACTTAATTGGAACGTTTAAAAATAACTTCATTCCGTGATGTTGAAGTTATGTTTGTGTAACTTAGTTGATTCATAGATTCACAGTGTACATGATTAAATTATGTAAATATAACACACATTTTCTTTTGTTATAATATCAGTACAGCTGTATCACAGAGACATGTCCGACTTTACGCCACCCAAAAAACCCCAACAACTTAAAAATGAATTTCAATTCAAAAATGAAAAACATGCACATCATAGAATCAGACAAAGAATATCATTTCTTGTACGTCAAAAATATCTTTTCATATTTTTAACCCCCTTGGCATTTTTTCTCTTATTTTAAGCATACTACATTTTGTTAGGCTTATCCTAAAAACAAGAAAACACATTTCAGGTGGTCAAGATATATATATTTTTAAGATATATTCTTTGAAAACAATAATATGCAATTTTGCTTAGATATTTTTTTCCTGGAGAACAAGATCAAAATACTGGTTAAGAAATGATTTTTGCAGTGTAATCCCACAAGGTTCCATATAAAGTGAGTGTGTATATGTGTCTGAGAATCCATACAGGGATGGAGAGTCCAATCTCCTGTGGCCACCCAGCGACTGAGCTGTTAAATAGGTCAACAATGTAGGTCAGGTGTCCTTTTAATACGAGCATGTCTACGCTTCAAAATTCAGATACTACACCTGCCAGCCCAACTTCCTTGCTGAAAAAGAATTGCAGTTTATTTTTCTTTACCATTGTTTTCCTGTCACATCCTTGCCGTGTCTGTGCGAGTAGGTGTCTACATGCGTGTGGGCATGCTTTCACATCTGTATGTGCGTGTACGAGCTTGTACGTCCAGTTTTAGGAAGAATTACACTGCCTGTCAGAAACTCAGACACATTCGCTCGCAAGCTCTATTTACACAGATAGACAAAGTACGGATGAATCTGTCATAAAGCTGTGTTCCCATCATCCCCCCTCCTCTGCATCAGGTTCAGACAGGAAATGCAACATCCCAAACACTGGGAAAGCAGCAATTAGCTCCGTCTGATGGGCACTGCTGGGACTCTTAAACACAGGCTCTCAACAGCCTCGATAGATCTTTTCAAGGTAACATGCTTGTTTGCAGGTGTGTATGTTTGCATTCTCGTGCGTTTTCAGAGTGATTATTTTTCAGTCTGAAGAATGAGGCCTGCCAGAAGCGAAAAAAAACCCCCAGTTATGTTGAAATGACACATACTGCAAATTGCAATCATCTTTTCTATCATGTCTCCAAAGCAGACGTTTGAAAGCAGAAGCAACATCCTCAAGGAGAAAAAGAGCATGGAGTGAAAAAGGGCTGTTGAGGAGCAGAGGACACGCACAGATCTGGATTTAAATGCGAACCATTCCTCTGCTTCACTGCTTTTAAGAAAGAAAAGATCAGGCTCTTTACGGTGTGTCCACACACACACTAAGGAGGTGTGTTTGTGTGTGTGTGTGTGTGTGTGTGTGTGCGTGTGTAAATAAAATGGCATATTAAAGGTTTTATCAGTGCCACAGCTCAGTGCCACAACGGACATGGCTGAGATGCTTCATTCACGGTGTGAAAAGGGTTTAACTCAGCTTGCTCGTTAAGCCTCCTCCACGTCTCTAAACGCACACACACACACACACACACACACACACACACACACACACACACACACACACACACACACACACACACACACACACACACACACACACACACACACACACACACACACACACACACACACACACACACACACACACACACACAAAAAATAAACAAGGCTCATTGTGTGAGAGCTGAATATAAATCAATGTGCTCAGACTGTGAAGATATGTGTTGTGTTAATGGTGCTGTGGGGCAGATTAGATTACATCAGGTTTCGCTTAACCTGATCAGAATGGCTGTTTCATATGAGATGTTTGTGTAATTACTCAAGATCACACGCATTTTTTTGCCAATTTTTTTTTCTTTGTTTAAAATTTGATTTAAGGTACTGTTAAGAGCAAAATGTTCTAAAATAGGATAAAATCAAAGAAAATCACCTTATTACTGGGTATTTCTTGCAACAGAAAGCCTTCTTGCAACAGAAATGTGCACAAAGCAAATAGGAAGAGAACTGATAGTATCTGATAGTAGGAAGTAATAGTACATAATGTGGGCCACTCTGAGACTGCAATCATTGTTGTTTTGATAGTATTTTCCAGTCTTATCTAATCAATACTAATGTCTTTAGAATGACTTACAATGACTTATTACAGCAAATATATTATTTAGGATGATCATGATCAAAAGCAGTGGTCACAGTTAATGACTCTAAAGCAGTGATTCCCACACACACGTGTGGGCACACAGGGGAACTTCGAAATATTTTGATTTCAAATATTTTTGTCATCTTGTTTGGATGAAATTAAACACTAGAGTTTTAGGTTGCTAAGATAAAAAAAAATCTTATTTTTACATAAGATTTTCAGCCTCATTCAGTGTAACATTCAGAAATCATTCTAATATACTCATTTTCTGCTTAAGAAACATTTCTTATTATTATCAGTGTTAAAAAACAGGTGTGCTGCTTAATTTTTCAGGATTCAACTGATAAATAGAAAATTCAAAAGAACAGCATTTATTTAAAATTGAAATCTTTTGCAACATTATACAGTCACTTTTGATTAATGCATAGCAAATGCAGATTCTGTTATTTATCAGCTTCAGTTCGAATTGAAAAATCTAGTGAGTCTGAATGGTGAGTCTTTTCACCAACAGTATTAACTGATTGTGAATCATTGCATAATAATGGCGGTTTAAATAATATTGGTATAAATAATATGCAGTGTAATATGAGCTTAAAGGAACATATTTCATGTTAATGAACCTTTAATGCAAGACAAAAGTTGGGAAAACTTGCTCTAAACATTTATTGAGGTGTCTCAACTTGCCTCTGTTGAGTAATATTCACCACTGTGATTTGGGTATCGCACCAGATTGAACTCATGTGGGTCAGTGATGTGGAAAACATTAAAATTCATTTGTGAGTAGTAAGTCTGAGGTTCATCACATACATTTTTATAATCTCTCAGACAGGAGTATTCCTCTCGACGTCTCTCCCGGCAGCTCTGAGCCGTTTACTCGCTCTCCACCATCTCACATTGCTTCTGGCAGGTGTCTTCCTTTGTATGGCAGGCCATGGTATTCATATTTCATATTACACTCGGTTTGTAATTTCTTTTCCTTCCCACTTCATTTTGCTCAGTGCGTGATTCAGTCTCTTTAGCCCCATATGCTGCCCTCTGGATTATAAAATGAAAATGCATAACGGAAATATTGAATTTAGGCAAACTCCGTCAGTCTGTTTTTCGCACTCTTTCAATATCTCCCGCTCTCTGTCTCTATCTGTCAGATATGGATGCTGGCAATCTCTCTGCCGCTCTGAGGACACCCACAGAGACAGAAGCTGATTCCTGTCTCTGGCAATGCTGTGGAAGCAGGTTTCTGTGTGTGTTTGTGAGAAAGATACACAAACCGATGTGTGTACAGACAGACCAATGTCCTTGTTGTAATGTTGTCCTATTCTAAGAGTAAAACGGCAATATATCTAACTAATATGTCCAACTTAACTGCCACATTTCTGTCAATGTTGTGGGTCTTTATTGTTGTTGTAAAGAAAATGAGACAGCTTAACCAAATCCAGAGAATGAGTCACAGCGGGTGTTTTAACGGATTCAAGTGTGTTAAAACTGAAATTGCAGTGATTTAAATAACCTCACAGAGCTGTTTGTTTGTGTCAAAGCTGTGGCCCAGTGGGCAATTCTTTTATGACACATAAATAGAGCTGTTGTGTTTGAGTTTGAATTTCCCGATCCTTACGCTTTCCTAATTAGGTCTAGTTTGCACTACAGTTAAATACATTCTATTATTATTTACTCATTTGTTCCAAACTTATGACTTTCTTCGTCTGTGGAACATAAATGTGTAACATAATATTTCGCAAAATGTCTGTGTATTTTTTGTCTGTTCCATGGAAGTCAATAGCCCTATTTGGAGGGGCCTAGTTTTCTAAATGACATATGAGTTACAATTCTTATCACAAGTCTATTTTTATATTCCTTTTCAGATGGGACTAACATCTACAAAGGCAGGAGTGTGTGTTTTCTAGATGTGGCCATTGCAGAAAGCCATGCAAAAGGTTTCCATGCTTTGCTCTCCTTAATGAATTTTATTATATTACTTTTTCATCGGATGCAGTCCATATTAAAAAGTGCGGTGTGCAAATGGTAGCTCAGGTTAGTCAGAAACAAAGCGCTGGGATAATGTATAATCAGCAATCACAGACATTCACATTCAGGATTACATTTCTCAGTGGACCATTGAGTTTACTGAAAAATAGTTGGTAATTTGCTATGGAATTTTTATAGAGGTGAGGAAAAACAGACTTGGCTGATTCGGACAGGTTAATCTTTAGCCCAATTTGGATGGTAATTGACATTGGGGACATCTGTAAAAATACATTTGCATTGATAAATTTTATTTTCTGTGGAAAATAAATTACCAAACCTGGAACTATATGCTTCTTACTTGGTCAGACACATGTTCAGAATGATGAATTGAATAATGGGGGTGGGAGGGATCTTATGTATGTATGCATGTATGTATTTATCTATCATTCAAATATCATACTTAATAATAGGAACATTGATGCTCTATGGTTTAAATGATTGTATGTCTTTTATCTTTGAAAATGACTGAAGCAACCTCTTATGCACAAGGCAAACATTTAACTATTTGGTTAGTTATAACAATTTCCAATATATCTGTAATAAAAGTGTTCATATTGTATGTAAAATGCAAACAGTTAGTGTACGGTGGTTAGCAGTTTTCAAAAAGGATTTACAAAACAACTTTTGGATTGATCCCTTCTTGTAAAGTCAGAGATGTGCATTTGGATGACATTTGTGAAAAAAACAAAAAAAACAAAAAAAAAAAACAGTAATTTGGCCAGGATTTTCATGTGGGTGGAGGGAGAATAACACTGACATTCTGGATTCAGATGACAAAAAATAGCCCTGTAAATATTGAAATTACATTATGTCCCCATAAGAAACAAACAAAGAGCTTTTCTCGAACATCCTCTGGGAAAACTCGTTCCATCCGAATAGATTTAATGGTAAACTGTTTGGTTACTGACATTCTTTAAAACATCTTCTTTTTGACACCTCTTCAAAACTTTCTTTTTGACAGCTCTTATAAAGTCTCAGAACCATGAAGCCTTATTTTATCACATTTAAAATGAATCGAGTCCAATAGTTAATTTAAGTGCATAAATTTGTGTTTCTAGCATGTGTGCATTCCTCTGGGTTTTTAGTTTACAGCTTCTAAAATTGATGTGACAATCTTATCTCTTGTACAACACCCCAGGTGTGGGTTGGTTCAGGGAGGAGGTCGCACACCTTTCAACCTAACCAGCATAATTAGCAAGCAAAATGTGAGAAACAAAGCAAGCCGCACTAATTCTATTAGGCAGCCGGTGCTGCCAATTATGCTGCATGAGAGACCTGATTAGACCACACCTGCCCCTCCCTTCTGCTCTTCCTCTTTTATCTGAGATATTACACAAGGCCCTAATAGTTCATCAAAAACATCTTTAAGGGTCTTTCAAAACTAGGACGTGAGCCAGTGCTGGGAAGGCTTTTGTTGTTTAGACAACAGCAAATCAGATTTGATTGCATGTCAGCACGCTAATTTGTGTATCTGTGCATCTAGGTGGCATCTCGTTGTTCCAGCTGTATAAATGACAATGATCTGATTCCAGCGAGCCTTGCTTGACTGAGCATAACCCACGTAATGTGGAAGCCTGACAACACAAAGACTGTGATCGCAAACATCTCTTCAAAGTTCCAAGATCAACTGAAGCTATGCACTGCAACTCATCGTGTTTGATATGCACAGTGTGGTCTTAACAGCTAGTTCTCCTCCACATCTCTGATGTGGGATTTCTCTTGCTAGTTTGCAACGAAAGGGCAAAAGTTTATGCTCTGAGAGGTGATCGAGTCGTGGAGGTGCTGTCTGACACAGCCTGAGCTGTTAGAGATGGACACAGGGTGCAGAACTGCCACGCTTGGACTGGATTTTCAGGCGGGGATGTGGACAGGCGGAGAGAGAGATAGTGTGGAGGTAAAGTTGTTGAGTGTTCCTGACATACTCCATCAACAGATGTCACTTTTCGTGAACATCATGGTTAGTAGTGGAAATGTTCCTGCAGCATATAAACACACACAAACACTAACAGTTAAGGCCTGTTCACACCAAGGACAATAACTAACTGTAAAGTTTTAATGATTGTTTTAATGCTGTGAGAACAGGAATGTCATGACAATAGCAACACAGAGAAACAATACTGCTGGAATCACTTTCAGAATGATTTGTTCCAGATGATAAAGCGATAAAAGCTTTGGGAGTCAGAATCCACCTGAATTCACAGACTTTGAGCATGTTTATAATAAATGGAATATTTTCGTCCGCTAGTGTGGACGCTCTTATAGGTATTGTTAAAGTTATCGTTATAGTTAATCATTCTTGGTGTGAATGAGCCTTTGCACAATAAGTTAAGTTGATTTTCAGCTTGGCTGATCTGGGTTGAATCAACAAAAAATGATGGCTTTTCATATCAACTAGGACATTCTGAAAATATATACTCTTTTCTTTGCATACACCTGAATATATATCCCTTTTAGGGAACACATGTATACACTGTAATTTGTCATGATTTTGACCACTATACTGTTGACTATTAGATTAGTTATATTACTCTTGACACAAAAAATATCTTTCTTCTAAAACACTGTCTTAGGTAATAGACAACTTGATGTGGACTTGTGGTCCCATTGCATTTGTCTGCACATGTCTGTGACGTCCATTAGACCGTAGGGTGTTCTGTTTTTCATTTTTATGACTCAAATGGGTACTCAGAAATAGCCCCTTTGTGGCCACTGGTGCTGACAGACTATGTGCTAATAAGTGTGGATTCGGAGGGGCTCTCTTGACACAGAAACTCTGGAAAGAGTCTCTAATACAGTATAAACTCTGTTTTCAGTGAGTTACACAGTTTACACAGTTATGCCAGTAGGTGGTGACAAAAGACTGTCTTTGAGTGAATCATTGAATCATTAACTGAACAGATTCATTTAAAACTTCATTTAAAAATTCACTGAAGAACTAAAATTCCTTACGAATAAATCACTGCATTATTCATTCCACTAATTCGTTCAAAAACACCAATTCATTCTGGAATGGAACAAGTGAAAGCTTGAGTGATAGAATCTTTCATTCAAATAATCTTTCATTCAGAAAGAAACACCACTGCGCAACAGATGTACCTTTCTTTGGTGGAGCAAAACAGAGAGCGTACCTCAATATTAACTTTTTACTTGTTTAAATTAATCGTTTGTGTAAAAGCAATATTATATTCACAATCGTGCTGTTTTTCCTTGCTGTGTTCTTTTTTTTTTTTTTTTTTTTTTAAGGTTGAATCACAGCTGTCTTGACATCTGGAAATCTAAGTTTATTTATTAAATTATTAAAGAAGTATAGAGATGTAAAGAAAGAAGTGAGAGACAGTAATACGACGATTGAGAAAGGAGAAAGTTGAGTTTTCAGAATGCCGTGTCATACACGAAACAGTGAAAAATGGTCACAAATGTCGGTGTAGCTAAAGGGTAAAAGCAGCATATGTGAATGGCCCCTAACTGCTACACTGGGTGTAGTGCAGGTTAGTAATGATGTCTAATGAGTATGAGTGTGTTGTTATATGAGCTGGAGTGGAGAAATTCTATCTGGACTGCAGTCTCATATTCAGTTTGTGAATCGTATAAGCTGTAATCAAGGAGCGGAGGTCCCCACAGAGCACTGGGACTTGAAGGGAAATTTATGAACGCAATTTCCCATTCATTTTTGTATAATTCTGTTTATCCAGCGCTATCTCAGTTTTCTCTGTGATCAATTTTCCATTTCAAAATCTGTAAGCAATTTGTACTTGAGTTTTACAAACATTACTGATATGAACACTCCCTCCAGTTTATAGGACACACACAGACATTCAAGCAGTGTCTGTTGCAGTCTAAAAGCCTATATGAGTTATATGACGATGCTGATTTACTGAGTCAAAATGCTAAATGAAGACTCGATGTGGTCTTTCCATGTATGACTCACAATAAGATCTCTTTTCTAATTAACTGTGTGAGAATTCAATCAAAAGGCAGCTTGCAGAATAAATGCGGAATGCAAAAAAGAGAGTGATGCAAGAGAAAAAAGCTATGTAGAGAGAAAAAGGATAAGGTCGGGGAAGAGGAGTAGATTTTGAATTCCAGGAATCCATTTTCTCGGCAACAGAACAAACAGACTGAAGAACTTGCATTTCCTCTGTGATGTTCCTGCACTTTCCTTGAACCATTTCAACATTTATCTGTTTGGATGGCATATTTGTGACAGACTCAGACAGCAAAATCACTCCTGATGTACTGTAATGTTCATGATATGATGCTTGTGTGCTGTTTTCTCCGTGTATGTGTCTCAACTGTCTTTCTGTTTGTCTGTCTCCCTCATTTCCCTACAGAAGAGTTAAACACACTTTTCAGTTTTCAGAAAGTGGGAATTATAGCCTAATCCCATAATCCAAAAACAAACACATCATTCTTTTTGTTTCCCGCCCCCAAGCCAGTCGTTCATTCTGCCTCTACCCCTCTTTCTTATCTCCTCTCGTTTTTGCGCCTCTCCTCATCTCAAATACCATGCTGAAGTACAGTCCCACTGGCATGAAACATTTTAGAACTCTTTGAAATTCCTACTTATTTCTGCAGAGATATGAATTCTCTCATCTATTATTCATTGGGATATCACACGTAAACTACATACTAAAATAAGATGGAGTTAGATGGCACACTCCAAAAAATATTTAGGCCTAAATATTCCTTTTGAATTGCATATATAGTCATCCATTCGGATTACAGTTTTAACAGACTAACTAATAAACTTAATGTGTGATATAGGCCTATTTGTCAGTCATGCTTAAATGAAATGGTTAAGATTTTAAAAAAAAATCATGGCATATTTTATTATTTGCATCTATTTGATTTTGTTTAAACAGTAACATTTTTGAAATACATTTATTCAATCTGCTTAGAATCTTCATATTCTTTAGTGTGACAACAATTACATTTATTCAGTTAAAAAGTATGAACATGGTTAAACTGCTGGCAATTATTAATTAAAAGCAATATTCAATTAGTTAAAAATGTATGAAATTGAAATGCTGATAAATATATAAACCTGATTATTGTTTATTTAAAACGCATTCAATTTATTAGTATACTATAAAAATAATTATAGGGTACTGAACTATATTTTACGTAAAAATTTCATTTAAATTCAATAAGTTAAATTCATTGTAATCAACTGAAATATACTAGCAATTTTTGAGTGAAAATTGTACTTTTTTTGAGTGTTCCATTTCAGAAATCCAAATGTATGGACATTTTTTAATGAAATTCAAATCTTCAATTTAGGCCTAAATATTTTTGAGTGCAGTGAAGAAACAAAGAGGATCCTCCTCAATATCCACTATCTCTGCTTGTGCCTCACACTCTTTCTGTCTCAATATTTGTGCATAAAACCTCTGTTTGAAGGGTTCCATGCCAAAATGATTCATAAGTTTGCATTTACATTTTTTTGTTGTTCTTTTTCTTTGATCGAAATTCACCTCAATCTCATTCTCACTCTGCTCTCTGATGTACACACAGCGTATAAACAACAGTATGATTGTGTTTTTATCCATCTCTGGAGGTTCAGTATAAACAATAACCTGTAACCCATATTGTTTGTGTACCTCTGTGTCTCATTGCTCACGACACACATGCAAAAAAAGTGCTGCATTTGCAGAAGGGACATATATTTGTGTGTGTGCGCGTGCCTGTCTGAGGAAGAGCTGCTAGGAACAAGGCTCGCACGGCTGGATTATACTTCATCAGGGCTGTGAGAGATCGCTGAGCTAAAGGTGTCTGACAGCTCTTCCTCCTAATGCTGTTTATAAAGCTTCAAGTGTCACAACATGACATCCATATCCCTCTAGCCCACCCCGTCCACACACACACATAAAGCCCCTCTGTCACTCTGCCCTCTCTATAAGTGCTACTCGGTTTGCAGTTTATTTGTCACTATTGACAGTTCCAGCAGTGCAGCGGTATTACGGCTACAGGGAATATCTGTACATGTAAGCTCTGTTCCGAAAACTTGTGAGCGTACTGTCTAGACAGCATTTTAAGACATCACAACCATGCTCCCGGCATTCCAGAAAGCAGGAAGCAAAATTAAGGACTTTTTGCACGGTACACGGTCAGCGACAAGCTTTTCGTGCATTCCTGCCACATCTTATGAGCGCAGGGCTTCTCCTTATCCATGAGATGTGGTGTGGAACGTGGAAAAGCAGCGGTTGCTGTGGCAATGAACATTGATGCCCGCTTGTACTAGCAAAAGAAAACATCCCACATCAGCATATGAGAGGCTGTCTACTGTTGTAAATTAAAGCTAATATAACTAGCAAAATTAACACATTTACATGCCCTGTTTATTAAAGGGATAATTCACCCAAAAATGAAAATTCTGTCATTTACTCACCCTCAAGTAGTTCCAAACCTGTATGAATTTCTTTGTTCTGCCGAACACAAAGGAAGATATTTTGAAGAAAGTGTGTAACCAGGCTGTTTTGGGGCACCATTGACTTCCATATAGGAAAAAAAATTACTATGGAAGTCAATGGTGCCCCAGAACTGCTCTGTTTCCCACATTCTTCAGAATATTTTCCTTTGTGTTTGGCAGAACAAAGACAATCATACAGGTTTGGAACTACTTGAGGATGAGTAAATGATGACAGAATTTTCATTTTTGGGTGAACTATAGCTTTAAATGTAGGTGTCATAACACCGGCCTCCAAAAAGCAAATAGCTACTGTACAGTAGTGCTGAAGCTAAGGAAAATGGCTTTAAAGTTTGGTTTTTAGCATGGTTTTATTAGTTTTCCTTACTGTTTTTCTTTTCTGAATGTGACCATAGTTGAGACTGCTACGTAACTTGCTGATTAACTACCAAAGTACAATACATCATTTTGGAAATTAATTAGATAGTCACGACTGTTTTCCGAACATTGTTGCTTCACTGTTGTTTAAACCATGTTGGTTCAACAATATAGGGACATTGTTAATGACACAGTGGTGGAGTAATAACTTCTGCTAATTAGTTGATTCGAGATCACTGAGATGCTGATGTATTTTTTTGTTCCCTGTCACTTTTCTTTATTTGATGTTTGATTCATTAGTTCCCTCTTATGTCAAACTCTGGGGTTCCATTGCGAATTTATGCATATGTGCACTGCATGGATACGGTATTATCAATATCGTGGTATCTCGATATCATCGTGGTCACATGACAATATGAAACTTCTTATTCTAACATAAAAGGACTTTACAATTGTGTTTTGGGCAGTTATGCTTTGGCATAGTATCTGTCAAACCAGCTAAAACCGAAAGCACAATATGGCTTAATCCCTTCATCAAGTCTATTTTCGCTGCACGTTTCAAAGTGAAACGTGCATTTCGTTCAGGCGATCAGCTCATGATCTGGGGTTTTGAATGAATGCAGTCAACTCGTTTATTGCATAGGCCTATGCTTTATTTTCGCGGCAGGTGATTACAGCATTTCACTAGATTTGTATTTAGACATGTTTTGTAAGCCTGTTTTCACTGAAGCTGGAGATTTCCTATAAAATAAAAGTTCTACTGTTTCTGTCAAAATAAAAGCTTTAAAGTGCAGCATGAATTGCTGACAATTAGCAGTTTAAATGCAGTCCAAATTCAGAATATCTCTTTCAAGTGTAGAAATTAGGAAAGAAGTATTGTAATTTCCCTACAGTAGTGTAAAGCAAAAATAATAAAGTATAACAATGAAATATTAATTTTCTTTTTTTTTTCAGTGCAATTGTTTTACAATATGGCGATTACTATCATAGGAATAACAATAATATAAAATTGTCATTGTTATTATTATTATTATTATGTTCTAATTTGTTTGGCTGCCTAAAAAAACAATAAATATTGTACTGTGGAATTCATATCAAGGTATTATCATATTGTGAGATTGATATTGTCACATCCCTAGTGCACTGTTGAAAAAATAAAATATCTAGTTTGAAATGTATAGATTTAATTGGAATGAGAGACTGTACTGCATGTTAGCTTGCTTATTGCATCCAAGAGCGTGATCTATTTAAAGGGATAGTTCACCCCAAAATGAGAATTTTGCCATCGTTTACTCACTCTCATGTCGTTCCAAACCTGTATGAGTTTCTTTCTTATTTTGAACATGAAAGAAGATATTTCGAAGAATGCTGGTAATCAGACAGTTGATGGTCCCCATTGACTTCCATAGTATTTCTTTCCCTACTATGGAAGTAAATGGGTATATAAAAAATCTTCAAAATATCTTCTTTTGTGTTCAGCATAAAAAAGAAACTCATACAGGTTTGGAACGACATAATGGTGAGTAAATGATGACAAAATTTTCATTTTTGGGTGATCTATTCCTTTGAGACCACATGTCTTACTAACTAGAAACTATACTTCTAATCACAGGTAGAGAGCTGTAGTTCCAACCATGTAAGTGTGTAATGCTGTTTTGTGAATGTTCATTTGAACTAAGATTTCAGGAAACACAGAATTATTGAACTATGTTGGTAATGAAGGAAACTTAATTGGCCATAATTGACCATAATTGGCTAATGATGCTTTTGGGAAATGCACTCCTGCAAGGGACCAGTGCTGGATGTGTCAGAGCACTGCATGCCCACAACGCTTTGGCTGACACATTTATGCTTTTAACGCTTATTGGAGTGTTTAGCTTAGAGACATGCTAACATTTTGTCTACACATCTGGCAGATGCTTTTATCCAAAGTGACTTGCATACCAGTCAAGGAGTACCACTTTAAGAGTTCATTCACGATACTATAGGGGAATCAAACACATGGTCTTGCTAGTGCCCTGCTGTACTTCTAAAACAACACATCAACCTTGGTTAGAATCAGTTGCATCTCTCAAGCTTTTCACATGATGAGCACTATTTGTGCCATGAAGTGTTGCTCTACAGTATGTAGAGCATTCCAAATGAGTCACTTATGAAGTTCTATTTTGGTTAGCATACTGGCTATGTAGGCTGCAGACATAGGGTGACCAGACGTCCCGTTTTCACAAGGTTTGTCCTGGTGTCCTGACAGTTCACTAAAAATGTAAATAGCTTATGTCCCGATTTCAGCTGTTAGGCTGACATGCAGATATCCTTGATGTCCTTCCATTTAGCATCTCTGGTATTGTTTGCAGAGGAAGAAAAACTGTTTTGCTATTGTTGCTGTACTTATAAAATGATTGCCCATTTTTTAAAAAACTACTGTACTTAAAAGGTAATTCATCACAGGCAAGATGGTGTTTTAATAAACAGGGATGGTGTTTATTAGGAGGAAGGATTTTAGATGGTATTTGCTGTCTACGCAGCAGAAACGCAATTAAAAATATATTTAAAAAAACGGGTGCAACACAAGAACAGCGAAAAAGGGCTATGGCAAGACAGGTAGGAAAACTTCAACACCCATAATGAGCTAGACTCGATTAGATCATCTTTGCAAAGGAATACAAAAATGCGGAAGTATGATTTGTAGTTTTCACAAAAGCTGGAACTGTCAAAAATCCACAGGATATTGTAAAACGTTAACAAATAAACAGAGATATCTTAGTGCAGGCAGCACAGAAAAATAATATGCATTGTTCATTTACTTATACTATCAACATTGTAACAATACAACGCTGATTGAAAATCAGCATCTTTACCAAAACACATGCTTTTTGCTGATACTCTGTGCAAGCAGCTTCTCAAATTGGCTTGTTAACTAGCTAAGCTGAAGTAATAGAGTGCCATGGGGATTATGTATGTTTGCAAAACTAAACTCTGTGAACAACAAAAGTTTGTGATTCTTACACATTTTGTTCATCATGATAATCTTTACAAATTATTATTATGAAACCTAAATGCAGTCACCAGAAGTAAAAAGCTAAAGTTACACCATTGTCCCAACTTCAGCGTCACCATCACTAAGCTACCTACAACACTTTAAAGTTCACAAGTTGGAAATTTGAATTTGAATAGTTTGCAGAAGAGCAGGTATAAACACGGCAAGCTCTAAAAGCAGACTGGTGAGTAGATGAGTTTTCCTGTTTGTTGTGATCATTTTTAATGCCCCTGACAGCCTCTGTGATCCCATTCAGCCACTTATTAATAGCAACCGCCTTTTTAAAGACACATAAAAGCTTCAAAATCATGAGTGGGGTTTAACTGATGTATTTTATATCATAGAATAAAACAAAAATACACACTAACTTCATGACAATGGAACTGGTTTTAGGACTCATTCGATGCTCCATGACAAAACATGTGGAAAAGAGCAGTTTTTTTTAGACTACTGATGTGTTTTTTTTTTGTTTTTTATCTCATGTGAGTGTACATCATGTTAAATATATTTTTCAAAAGTACTATTCTTTTCTTTAGGGTTAAAACTTTTTAATGAGGAAAAAATGCTGAGCACACAATATGACATTGATATGACACTATGATAACAACACTGCTAGACATTTTCCCTCATTTCGCTGAAATAAACAGCATCTTTTGCAACTGCAGTAATTCCTGTCATAATTTCAGACAAGGGTAGGTAAACATCTCCCACGGTGAATTCACAGGGATACTGCCTATAGGTATGTAGTTAAAAGACAGGAGGGCAGCCGGCTATGTTTTGGAACAGATTTTATAGTCTTACTGTACGGCAGGACTTGAGGTGTTGAGAGAAGTGGAAATAGATAATAACTGTCAAGCAGTGATATAAAATTTCCTTTTAAAACTTTCATGAAACTGGTACACATGCAGTCAGAGAGATGGTAGGAAGTGTCTCATGCACTGAACCAGTCACACCAATAAACACAACGCTAAACATCAACCTAGCCACTCAGACAGAGCCACGTTGGAAGGGGCGTACATGCAGCGTCTGGCTGCTTAGATTCCCATAAAGCCATTCAACACACGTTCAGAGCCCAGAAACTGAATGATGCCTTTGCTCATAGAGTTAAACCAGCAGAAAAGGAAGGAAATTAAACGGGGATAATACTTAAAACGCTTTAGCTAAGTGTGTGCAGGCTGTTGACTTTTTATCTCCAGTCTGAGCTCATTGCTTGGCTGCGTCTGTCTGGTGGTGAAATGCCAGAAAAAAAAAGAAAGTGAGAGTCACACACCGGCACATATAAACTCACCCCAGTAAGAGTATTATACGCAGACACAAACGCAAGCATACATACCCAGCGGCACATGCATGGATGCAAACACATTCACACCCTGTGTGTGCTGGCCTGCAGGAGGAGTCATTATGATTCTGAGTGTGTGAGCGGAGCGGGGCCAAACGCAGAGGGTCAGATCTCATTTCCTTTAGAGTGTCTTGCCAATCGATTCTTCTCAGAGAGATATAGAATGAGGTAGAGAGAAATAAAGAGGGAAGTAAGAGCATATCAGAGAAGAGGAAAGATAACGGTAGAAAGATAAATATGGGTTCATGTGCAAACACATAAAGATCTATGATATCTGCAATATCACTTTAGTAAAAAGATTATGACTGGAAATGTACTACTTTATGTGCACTGCAAAAAAATCATTTTTAACGGTATTTTTGTCTATTTATTTCATGCTATAACTAGTAAAGAGGAAGAGATGATCAGTTCACATGCTGCTTGAACTGAGGTGCTACAGTGATCTGTCATGGCACATTAAAGAGCCACAAAATGGTATTTATTGTTTTAATTGATTAAAAATGTGAAAAATGTGAAAGCTGAGACTTTGTTTCATATCAAAAGTAACATGCTCTGTCTTGTCTGTTGACGCGTTGTTTTTTTCACTGCGTGAGAACATGATGTGTAGTGTGAGAGCGTCATGGCTTGTCGGATGTAGCAACAGTAACTAAGGGGGATGGGTCTTGCAAAGGGTCAATTGTTTGCCTTATGCTTCCGATCAAGATGCAGTTGAAGGGATAGGTCATGCAAAAATGAAAATTCTGTCATCAGCCATATGTTGTTCCAAACCTGTATGAGATTTTCAAACCTGTATCTTTTTTTCTTTTTTTTTTTTTTCTTTTTTTTTTAACACAAAAGATATTTTGAAGAATCTTAGTAACCAAACAGCTAACAGTAACCATTTACAATTGTATTTTTCCCATACTATGGAAGTCATTGGCTACTGTCAGTTGTTTGAAAAATGTGAGGGTAAGTAAATGACAGAATTTTCATTTTTGGGTGGACTATCTCTTTAATTCTTCTTTATTTATATATATATATTTTTAACACCTAACCTAAACCTAACCATTTTTCAGTAATATAAAACATAAGAGGTAGATAGAAGACTCGGGTATTTCCAGCATAAACTGACCAAAACAGTATAGAAAGTGTTGCAAATAACTAGTGTTGCATTCCAAGTCTTCAGCCATACAATATATCTATGTGAGGAACAGGGTGAAACTTAAGGTTTTCACAGCTGAAAATGTTCCTACTCCATAACACAGTCACATCTCATTCAAAAGACAAATATGAACTTTAGTATGGCACAATCAGTCACAAGACACATGATAGCCAAAGGCACGTCACAAAGTTGATGTAATGCTTCTTCATTTTTTTGAATGTGTTTGTGATTTAAGCCTTACGACAGTTGGAGACATATTCAAACCAATGCTTTGGTCTCAAAATTGTGACTGTTATATCCTGTGTTTTAAATGGACAAATGTTTAGGTTTAGGGGTAGGGCTCTGGTTAGGTGCTAAAAAATGTCTAAATGGGGTAATGTAAATAAAAGTGTAAAATAAAAGTACCTTAGTGTCTTAATAGTAACGTTAAATATGCTAAAGGCCATGCTTCAGTTTTTGACACCTTGCGAGTGAGAATGGTTTGTATTATTAATATTTTCATGTTTTAAATGAACCCAAATCTCACTAAACTGTGGTAAATTGTATCCAAATAGATGTCCTCTGGAAACAAATAATAATATCCCACAATTTCGGTAAATTCAAGGACATTTATCTTTTTTTTTTTTTTAAGGATATTTAGATCTATTTATGAAAAACCAGAACACTGACTAAGAACAGTGTGTTTTGTCTGTCTGTCTATGTGTGCTGGAATAATATTTGTGGACTCCACAGCATCTTTGTCTTCTCCCGTGGAACTAAACTTCACGCATATAACTCTCATGGGATAGCATAACAGATGCACACATTTATCGACTGACTTCCTGTTGGTGACACATGAAAAATGATTACATTTCCTGGACCCACTGGGATTTGGCCATTCAACAGAACTGTAATGGTTTACTGACTCTCGCATGCATTGCACAAATATTGTAAAGCACCCCATGTTTAGGTAGTGGTTCCTTGTGGGTAGGTTTGCAGGGGGTATCATGTACTTTCATCTCTCACAAAGCAACAGAAGAGGAGTTTGATCAACTAGGCGCAACATCAAGACCTGCATATCTATATATACACAAACGTACACTGCATACATGAAACTTCAGGGGAGGGTCATGGTGTAATTTGTTTCAGTGGGACCAATAGGTGTTCTGAAAGCCTCAGGAAAATAAGTGAATTTCTTTTTCACAGAGCTGGTTTTCCACTGTCCTCTACCGTATGCTTGATAATGAAATGCCCTATTATCTTTCTCTGTATGTGTGTTATTTTAATGAAGATGCTGGAATTTATGAGACGCTGATAAATATTTTTGGGCTGTGCATTTGTGTGTCTAAGAGACTGGGTGGTCCACCTACACGTATTTCCTGAGGGGAATAGTTAAATACCAAACCGATCAATAGTGACAAACTAATTAGATGTATTTGTGTCTGGGCAAGTGGGTGTTTAGACATAGCTTTGAGTGATTTTTTTTTTTTTTTTTAATGCAATGATTTCCATTTAAATGTTAATGATCCAACAGGGTAGTCAATGCTGCCTTTTACATATCAATTAGTTGTGGCTCTCTAAACTACCAATCAATCCAACCCGTAGATTAAGAAGACATCTTAACTTCCAGTGGTGGCCCCAGAATGTTCTTTATTAGGGGTGCTTAATAAATCTGAAGGTGCTAATGAAAATAAGCATCTGTGCAAGTAACATTTGTGCAGACGGCGGCTATAAACTCTAAATAACTCTAAATAACTAGTGTTACTTAGACACACCTCAGCTTCTAAAAAGGCATGCTGTGCATTTATTTTTCTCAGTGGTATTCCACCTTGCCTATCTCAGACCATAGCCACAAATAGTTTAGTGATTTGGCTTATCTGCTGCCATCTGCTTTCACACACTCACTTAAAGAGGATGCTCTTTCAGTGCAGCCAAAAGTTTGGACACTCTTGTCTAAATATAAATTGTGCCTAAGTATGAATTTCTATCTTCTATAGCAGGGGACTCAGCTCTGTCCTTGAGGTCCACTTTCCTGCAGAGTTTATGCTGCCTTCACGTGCTCTAGGAAAATTTATACTTCCCACTTCTGAAGTTTGTTGTGTTCATTATTGCCTCTTTCTAGATAGGCGGCTTGCAGAAGATTCTGGAATTTCGGTCAAATGCATGCTATTTTCGTTGTGTATAAAATGTATAATATGCATGAAATGGTTATTTATATACACAAATATGCAATGTAGCTGTTGTGGTAAAAGACAAATAAAAAACAAATCACTACAGCAATCGGTCTCCCCTGTGCCATGTTTACAGTATGGTTAGAGTAATAGAGTTATAAACTATAGCTAAAGTTTATGGCCCACTCAACTCGGAAACTGGGATATCTCAATTATCTCCAAGTTTCCCAGTTGCACTTATGACTTTAGAGAGCATTCATGTCAAATTTCTGACTATGAAACTTGCATTTACAATAATAACATAGCATGTGAAGGCAGCATTGGCTTCAACCAAAATGTGGATTTATGTCCAAAACTGTTTAACTGTCACAACATGATTCACAGTCAACATTTCAACTATCAACAATGCAATGAGTTATGACAGCCTGATATGATGTTTACATCATGATAGTTCTGCGCTCAATATTGCTAAGAGTCTGTTTTCAAAAGCAAA
>JAFVLL020038973.1:0-10476 GCA_021397915.2 Tor tambroides
ATCTTAAGAAATCATAAATTTGTATTAATTGTAGTTTTAAAACTATATTTTAACAGTTAATTTATGTATAATGCATTACAAAATAGTGTAAATTTACAACATATGGGTTGTTTTATTAGGAGACTGTGAGTGATACATCACTGACCAGCCAGGACTTCTATTCAGAAGATTCGGAGGAGGAGATGGATCACTGTTATGCATTAACCGCAGACACACTACAAACTCTGCCGAGGAAGCGAAAGAAGTCCGACGTCAAGAAGAGAGAGAGAGACAGACTGAGACAGAAAAACAGAGTCAACATTGGCGTGGCCTATTCCAGATGGAATGCTCTGAAAGTGGAGAAAGGCTTGAAGAACGACGCGGAGGTTGCTTGTTATCTGCTGGACAGGTAAAGAATTGTGTTTAAATTAAAGGTGCAATATTTGACCACAGTGTCGGACCGAGTCCAAAACACACTTGCTGCCAATCAGCATTAAGGGGCGTGTCTAGGAATGATAGGGAGAAGAGAGCCTCAGGACGGATTTTAGCAGATCGACTATAGATGTAACCTGAGCCGAAATGCGAGATATTATACTCTAAATATGCGTTTCATTTGATTCTCCCTTTTATTGATCGCTATAATCCTCTTTTACATAAATGCTGCATCCACGCCGATAGCGGTCAGTGTAAAGTGCAAGACTGCTGTCGTGTCAGCGAACAAACAAGCATGTGAATTACGCGCATTTAAAAGGTGCATTCAGTCATCTGGTGCTAGTTTAAAAAGTTGTAATATATAGATAAACCGTTAGGCCACTCTCTAATACTCACTATCAGTGTAATTTGCATAAAAGTCAAGAGACTGGCGGGTCGGATTTGGTAGGAAAACGCGCGGTGACGTCACGCCCGTAAACACAAAGTCTGGCGCGTAGGGCTGTGGAAGGGGAATGGTTTGTTGCTCGCCGCTACAATAAATGAGGGTCATTTTGGTAGTAGTTAGCGAGGATTATGGATCGTTCTAAACGGAAACCTTCGCCGGCCTCTGAAGAAATGCTCGTGGTCAAGGCAAAGGCGCTTCGAACCGCACAGAGCCTGCTAGCGAAACGTGAAAGCGACAGAGTTCGCGGTAAAACCCGAATAAATATCGGCAGAGCGTTTGAGCGGTGGCGACAGTTTAGAGATCTCAAAGGATTTCAGACCGACACAGAGCTGGCTTTTTTCCTGCTGGACGGGTAAGATGTTTTAGTTGAGTAGATACCTAAAAATTTATCAGTTTTAACCGTTTAGGTCATGGTTACACAAAGCAGTATCGTGCCAACTAATTTTGCTCACAAGTGGCAGTATATATAAAAATATTCCTTGCAATATAATTAAAGTTTTGCCTAATATATATATAATATTAGCAACCTTTATTTTCATGTTTTCTCACTTTCATTCACTAAGGGTGTGTGGTGAGCATCTTTTGCTAGACAAATCCAGCGCGTCTCCAAGAAAGAGAGGAAGACCCCGGAAATCAACATTTGCATCTAAGCCACAAACTGAGGTATGTAGAGTATGAACATTCAGGTAAATTGGGACACTTTTTACCACTGAGATGGGAAAGAGTCACAATTATCCTGAAATAACCTCTAAAAATTATACTACACTAGCACAATGGATGGTTTTGGTTTATTCTGCATCTGATACAACATACTAATCTCAAACATAAATTGTCATGGGAGACTCTGAGGGATTCACCTCAGCCCAGTCAGGACTCCCAGTCAGACTCCGAATCAGAGCCTAGTCCAGATCCCCAAACGTCCACAAACGTTGAGGTCCTTGGGATCTGCTATGACATCCCTCGCCTGTGGCCATATCAACCAGTAAGTGCTCACATATTATGCTAGTTTCTCCATTATTACAGTGCTTTCCAATGCAGCACTTTTTGAAATTCACTTCTAGAGTTTATAAACTCATTGTAAAGTTTATTTCCAGGTTATTTTTGCCAAAAATGTAACAAAAGACTAACTATGGTCTACTAACTATGGGCTACTAACTATGGTCATTCCTATTTTGGTAAAATCTTGCTCAAATAAAGAAACTAAGCTAATTGACCTAATTTGACTTTAATTTGCAATTAATATGATTGATGAATTTGAATTGCAAACTTGATTCAAAACAACCCACATTCTAACCCACGTGCAAATGTTTAAATTATCAACATACAACACCTTGTGACTGCTCATCATTAGAAATTTATTTTAAATATTAAGTTCTGGCAACCATACACAACTGTATTCTGCATTAGAACTTTGCATGTGACACTATTTTCTGCCATGCAGGATAAACAAGCGCAGGCTGAACGACTAATAGAGGATGGATTTGACCCAGATGTCAGGATGGGTTACACTGACGAACAAAACTGTATGATGGAGCAGAGTTCATCTTCAAGCACAACCACAGAGGAAGACAGCGCAGCACATTGGGAGGAAAGAAAGGTTGGTCAAAATGGACAGTTGAGTAAAAATCTGACCTACTAAGGAATTAATGTATGCTATCAATATTCACTCTAACTTAAACCGTTTTTAAGCATTTAATAAGCCTTTAGATCAAATGTTTTTAGGATCAGCAATTCACTCAAATGCGTCCAAACTGCTTCGTTTTTGGTCTTGTAGGCTGAACTCGCACAGACTGCACTGCGATTGGAGGAACGTTTAAATGCCATGAGATCTTTGTCTGATGCTGCATCTGATCCCATTTCAACGACAAGAGGAATAGAAGATCAGAAGGAAAGAAAATGGTTGGTCAACAAATCCAGTTTGACGGGACTGTTCAGTACCTGCCATCAGTGTGGAGAGCCGGTTCTGGAATTTAAAACATTAACATCTGGGAGTCTGATTCGGATTCAGTGGGAATGCTCGAAAGGGCATCTCATGTGGCTCTTCCCCAACCACAACCCAACATAACACACACTGAATCCAGATGAGGATGTATGTACTGCAGTGTATCAATTTATTAAAATGTGAATTTAAAATAAAGTTTCTACTTTGGAATTATAAAACTGAGGTTTTTTTTTTTTTTTTTGTACTGTGACTTGCTCTGGGGGGGCGGGCATTTAAAAATCAATTATGAATCACTCACCCAGTTTGCAGGCCAATCCAAAGTCAATGATCTTGATGAGTGACCCAGAGCTGTTCACGCAGACAATGTTCTCTGGCTTCAGGTCGAGGTGAACAATGTGTTTGCTATGGATGTACTGGATTCCTTCCAGGATCTGACGCATGTAGTTCACACTGTTGGGTTCTGTGTGCTCGAAGTTCTCATCTACTATCCGTTCAAACAACTCACCACCTGCAATACTTCAATGAGGCAGAACAATTACAGGTTAGAAATGCATGTTGGTTTCATTTTTACGCAAAAGTTTTGACATTTTAACTTTCAAAAAAGTTTTCAAAATTTTTGGTGGGTAAAAAGAACCTGAAGTTCCAATTAGACCACTTTGAAATTTAAATTTTAAATTCTAAAATTGAAAACATGCTCATCATATTAGGAGCATTCTAGCCTTTTAATTAAATGCACTTTTTAAATAATTAAAAACCTGTTCTGATATTTCCCTTGACAACATTTTTAAATTAAAATGAATGTTAATGGATAAGAATTTACGTACAACAGTTCCATAGATATGTAGTTTGTGTGTGTATATTAGCAAAAGCCATTTCGTGTGTCACTTTAAAGAGACAAATATGGAGTATATCCATCTAGGATATATTTTCAACTCACTACTCCAGAATCATGACTATCTCAGACGAGGTGTCATAGACAGCGAGACTCTGCACCAGCTTTGGATGGTGTAGTTCATTCATCAGTTTGATTTCTTGACGCGCTGCCGTTTTCTCTCTGGAGACACGGGCCCGATAGAATTTCCCAGCATACATCCGACCCGTCTGCTTATGGGTCATCCTGTATACCTCCCCAAACTTCCCCCTGTGGTGGTATAAGATGACTGTTTAAGATAGATACAAACATCAATTTTAGACTTGATTTATGAGATGGCTGATACTCACACTCCCAGTTTTTCATGGACATGATAATGATCCCTGACTTTGTGTGTCGTGTCAGGCACAACCTCTACATATGAGGTCACTTCCTGTTGTGGCTCACCTGTAACACATTAATCTTGCTTTAATCTCTTGCTTGAGCATCACTGACTTCAAAAAGAACACTAGCATTCTATATGTATTTTTTTTTTTTTCTTCTTACAAATTCTAAAAATATTATAAATAAAATAATTTGTAATTATATAAATAAACTATACATAAACATACAAAAACCTTGAATATTTATATTTTTATAACTATACATTATAGAATGCATACTTATTTAACATGTATTTAAATATATATTTATACTTAATATTTACATTAAATTCTAAACAAATATTAAAGATTAGCAATTATAATTTAAATATAAATTATAGAATATTTTTTTTTTTTTTTTTTTTTTCTTCAAAAAAAGATTTCTATTTAAAGAAAAAAAAAATAGACTATAGAATTCATTATACATTTAAACACTTAAAATATAAATTAAATAAAAATATATTAACAAATTTGCTTTCATATATTCCATGCATACATAATTTGCGTATTACACACACTACATATACTATATACACAACAGAAACATTAAGAATAGCATGGTAACTTAGTGGTTTAAAAGTCTACCTGCAGTGTTCATCTTAATGCAGTCCGACTCTTCGCTGGGCTCACTGACTCCAGCTGCGTTATAGGCTCGTACTCTGAAGCAATACTGTCCCTGCAGGTCGAGACCAGATCGGACCCGATATGAGGTGTTCTGACACTGGTTAGTGAGTTCAGTCCAGTCGCTGGGTTCGGATTGGTCCAGCCTCTGAAACTCCACCACGTAACCTGTGATGGCAGAACCTCCGTCAAAACATGGCCCAGACCAGGACAGAACCAGAGACGTGCGGGTCAGCTGGGACACGAATGGACACGAGGCTGGAGGGTCTGGACGATCTGGGGAGAAATAGAAAGTGAATGAGAAGCAAGGTTATTGGGAACTAAAAATGTTATATAAAATTAGATTACACAATTCTGGAACTTAAGTTATAAATATATTAAAAGTTAAATACTATTGAAAGAGGCATGCACATTTCTAAAACTTGAAGTAGAATTAAAACTGAAAAAAAAAAAAAAAAAAAAAAAAAATCCTATAATACTAAAATAACACATAAGAACAAAAAGGCAATTTGACTATTGGTTGTCATGCCATCGCAATATAGACCAATTAGACTAATATAGACCAATTTCAGATCTTACCAATGACACTGAGGCTTATGGTCCAGTGAGCTGTGCCTCCTCGGTTACGAACAAAGAGAGAGTAACTTCCTGCATCTACAGGAAGAACATCAGAGAGAACCAGGGTGCTGCTACTGCTGGTGTTTGTCACACAAACTCGCGGACCTTCTAACACAACCTGAGAAAGCATGCACACTGAAAATCAAAGTGTTTTTTCAATTTTTGATTTTTGCTCACAAACTGCTCAGACCTTTTCGGTGTCATGAATCCAGCAGGAAGCTACAGGCCCAGAGCTGCTGAAACGACAGTGCAGTCGAGCGGTTCCTCCAACACCAACCACAACCTGCTGCTGGGGATCCAAAAACTCCGCTACTGCACCTGGAGAACAGAAACACAGTCTACTGACACAAAGACTGAAGTAGTTCGTGTTCTTAATCCACAATACAAATACTCCACCTTCACAAGTACCTCATTTCTCTTGGAAGAATGCACAGATTGTGGCCCAGTTGCTCACAGAATTCATGAGTTACAATATTTAGCTCATTTTGAGAATCAAAATTAGCAGTGTTATTTTAGTTTGACTGATATACTATGATAGTTTCATTATTTGAATTACGTTTTTTTTAATGCTTTTATATGTTTTTTTTAAGTTGTGTTTGATGGGTTTTTATTATTATTATTATTATTATTATTATTATTAAATTTAATAATTTTTTAGCCATTTTAGAACTTGAAACAAAAAAAAAGTGTTGCTTTGGCAACTGAAAAAAAAAGTTAAGGTTTGTTTTCAAGTAAAGAAAAGTAAATTAGTTTGTTCTAAAATAGATTCAGTAGTTGCTCTGAATCATTCATTTAGAATCTCTACATGCTTTTGATAATAAAGATCACTATAATCCAGTCATGATTAAACAGGAGTTAAAAGAAAGGAAAAAAACAACAACATTAAATGACATATTTACATCTAACTGAAAGCAAAGCTGAAAACTCCTTCAATCAGAAATCTCACACTCACCTGAACTACTGGCTGTGTTATTGAGATTGACGTCAGTAGTAAAACACACATCAAATTCATGAACTTGAACAACACATGTACATATAGATATGGCTCATCAGGACTCATCAGTCATGTGACTTAAAATTGGGTAATTAAATGTGGCATATAATTGGCTAGTAGACACAGAAGGCTTGTGTGATTGGCTACAGGCATAATGAGACCGTCTGAATGCAGTTTATAGAGATTGGTTTCCAAACCCACATTCTACCCTGCATTGACATTTAAATGTGATGTAAACACAGTTTTGCCCTTAAAATAGTGTATTTTTATTATCATCAAAATTAGAATCAAAAGTATGTCATGTCAACTTTATTTATATAGCACCATTAAAAACAACAACTGTTGACCAAGGTGCTGAACAAAATATCAAAACCATCAATAAAAACAATTACAACATGACAGATTACACACACTTAAAATCACTAAATACACAAATTAGCTAAATGCTAAGGAAAATAGATATGTTTTGAGCTTTCCCTTAAAATCATGTACTGTAGTAGCAGTTCTAATGTAAACAGGTAAACTGTTCCAGAGTTTCGGTGCAGCAATGGAAATAGCACGATCACCTCTCAGTTTCAACCTAGCCCACGGAACATTTAGTTGTCTCTGGTTGGATGACTTCAGAGACCTTACTGGATTGTGAATAGAGAGTAGATCAGACAAATATTCAGGTGCTAGACCATTCAAACATTTAAAAACCAGTAGCAACACTTTAAAATCAATTCTGAAACGGACTGGAAGCCAGTGCAGAGAAATTAAAACTGGAGTAATGTGTTTTCGAACACCTGTAAGAAGCCTGGCAGCGGCATTCTGTACCATCTGAAGATGGGCCAAAGATGACTGATTAATGCCCATATAAAGGGAGTTACAGTAGTCTAATCTTGTTGAAACAAAAGCATGAATCCCTTTTTCAAAGTCCTTAAAAGAAAGAAATGGTTTTACCTTGGCTAGGACTCGGAGATGGAAAAAACTGGTTTTGACCACAGAACTAATCTGTTTGTCAAATTTAAGAGACCTATCAAAAAACACACCCAAATTCTTCACTAATGGTTTAACAAATGGAGACAGCGGACCAAAATCTAAACAAGAGGAGCTAAAGGCTTCTGAGGATTCAAAAACTATAATCTCAGTTTTGTTTTCATTGAGATGAAGAAAATTTACAGACATCCATGCCTTCACCTCAGCAACACAAGCTAACAGAGTATCCATGCCCCTCTTATCAGATTCCAGGGGCAGATAAATCCGGGTATCGTCCGCATAACAATGAAATGAAATATTGTGTTTCTTAAAAATTGACCCCAGAGGAAGCATATACAATGAGAATAAAATCGGAGCAAAGATAGAGCCTTGCGGAACGCCGCAGGTAAGAGGGGCTGCACCTGTCCTAAATTCTCCAATATTAACAGAAAATCTTCTGTTATAAAGTTAAGACTGAAACCATTTAAGAGCATTTCCCCGAATGCCTCCACAATACTCCAATCGTGAAATGAGAACTGCATGGTCAACTGTGTCAAACGCTGCACTCAGATCTAACAGCACTAACACCGCAGACTTGCCAGAGTCAGCAGTTAATAAAATATCATTTAAAACCTTTACCAGTGCTGGTTCTGTAGAGTAGTATTTTCTAAAACCTGACTGGAATGCTTCAAAAATTTTGTTTCCATTCAGAAAGCTCTGCAGTTGATGAAATACAGGACATTATATAAATATGGGACATGAACATTTCTATTGATAAATCACTATTGTTCATTAACATTTTTGTTCTTAAATTATTAAATAGTAAAGATTTTATTATTATTTCATAATTTGTCTACCAATACAACTGTATATGTGTCTGTAGTTTGTAAGATACATACCTGGTCTCCTCTTTTCTGTGTCCAGAGAGTTTTTAGGAGATTTTTTCCTTGTGTCAGCAGTTTCTGTTTGAAAATGTTTAATAATGTGTTAATTTAATTGCACAAATATCAAAACACATCAGGTAAAGTCACTTTCTGTGTATACACTAGCCTACTGTTTAAAAGTTTGTGGTCAGTAAACTTTTATGAAGCAAGGACAAATTAATCAAAAGTGACAGTAAAGACATTTATAATGTTACAAAACATCCCTATTTTGAATAAATGCTGTTCTTTTGAAATTTCTATTTATTTAAGCATCCTGGGAAAAAAAGTGTCACAATTTTCACAAAAATATGAAGCAGGACAACCCTTTTCCACATTTGTAATAATCAGAAATGTTTCTTGAGCAGCAAATCAGCATATTAGAATGATTTCTGAAGGATCATGTGACACTGAACAATGGCATAATGATGCTGAAAATTCAGCTTTGATCACAAGAATAAATTACATTTTAAAATATATTCAAATTCTTTTAAATTCTAATAATATTTCAAAATATTGCTGATTTTACTGTATTTTGGCTCAAATAAATGCAGCCTTAGTGAGCAGAAGAGACTTACAAAAAAGGAAACATTTCCTAAATGTCTCTTTAAAAAGTTTAAAGATGATTACTCTTTGGGGAATTAGTAAAGTGTAACATGTCAAGGTAGAAATCTCTCACCTGATTTCAAACAGCCCTCCTCTCTATTCATCTGTTTGTTTCCATTCTCTGTTCTCTTCGGCACATCCAGTGGAGTCTGCGACGCTGCTGAAGACTTCAGCTCAAACCTGAATGTTGAAATGTAAGTCTTCTTTTGACTTTTTTCAATAAAGGCCATTATTATACTGTGACAAGTTCCAAACTGTTTGTCTCTTCCTCTTCTCAACTTCTTTCAGATTTGCATGTCTCCTTCCATTATTTCTCTCACTGCTTAATTCGGTAGCATTCTCATTCTACTTCATGTCACAGGAAACAGCAGATGTTATCAGGTCGATCATATAAATGGTTTGAGGGAGAAAGGTACAGCTAAACTCACATAGATGAAGTGGGTGGGGCTTCCACACATGGCTTGTAACCAAAAGCCACTCAATCACTGTCCAAATCCACAACAACAAAGAATACTCTTCAGGGAAACTCATAAACAGAGTTTCCCTGGAATGTGCACAAATGTGTTGGTCTCACAGACAGAAAACTTTATAGACTTAAAACTATATAGACATTAAACCTGAAAACTAAAACTATTTTCTCGGCTCATGGGTGTGTGACATATATAGTGACGTTACAAATGTGGATGAGCCTGTCGGGCTGCTTGGGATTATTTTAGTTACTTTGGCCTGATGTAAATCTCATATTTTAGCTGAGTACATTTAATCTATATATTGTAAACATAGCTTGCTTTTCAGGACAATTGATCAGGTAAAAGCAGAATATACGCTCACCGGCCACTTTATTAGGTACACCTGTTAAATTGCTTGGTAACACAAATTGCTAATCAGCCAATCACATGGCAGCAACTCAATGCATTTAGGCATCTAGATGTGGTAAGACGACTTACTGAAGTTCAAACCCGAGCATCAGAATGGGGAAGAAAGGGGATTTAAGTGACTTTGAATGTGGAATGACTGTTGGTGCCAGATGGGCTGGTCTGAGTATTTCAAAAACTGCTGATCTACTGGGATTTTCATGCACAACCATCTCTAGGGTTTACAGAGAATGGGCCGAAAAAGAGAAAATATCCAGTGAGTGGCAGTTGTGTGGATGAAAAGGCCTTGTTGATGTCAGGAGAATGGGCAGACTGGTTAGAGATGATAGAAAGGCAAGAGTAACTCAAATAACCACTCGTTACAACCAAGGTATGCAGAATAGCATCTCTGAACGCACAACACGTTGAACCCTGAAGCAGATGGGCTACAGCAGCAGAAGACCACACCGGGTGCTGCTCCTGTCAGCTAAGAACAGGAAATGAAGGCTACAATTCGCACAGGCTCACCAAAATTGGACAATAGAAGATTGGAAAAATGTTGCCTGGTCTGAGCCTCGATTTCTGCTGCGACATTCAGATGGTAGGGTCAGAATTTGGCGTAAAGAACACGAAAGCATGGATCCATCCTGCCTTGTCTCAACAGTTCAGGCTGGTGGTGTAATGGTGTGGGGGATATTTTCTTGGCACACTTTGGGCCCTTTAGTACCAATTGAGCATTGTTTAAACGCCACAGCCTACCTGAGTATTGTTGCTGACCATGTCCATCCCTTTATGACTACAGTGTACCCATCTTC
>JAFVLL020038974.1:0-25000 GCA_021397915.2 Tor tambroides
TTGGACAGCTCTTTGGTCTTGGCCATGGTGGAGAGTTTGGAATCTGATTGATTGATTGCTTCTGTGGACAGGTGTCTTTTATACAGGTAACAAGATGAGATTTGGAGCACTCCTTTAAGAGAGTGCTCCTAATCTCAGCTCCTTACCTGTATAAAAGACACCTGGGAGCCAGAAATCTTGCTGATTGATAGGGGATCAAATACTTATTTCACTCAATAAAATGAAAATTTATTTACTTTTTTTTACTTTTTTTTTTCTGGATGTTTTTGTTGTTATTCTGTCTCTCACTGGTCAAATAAACCTACATTTAAAATTATAGACTGATAATTTCTTTGTCAGTGGGCAAACGTACAAAATCAGCAGGGGTTCAAAAAAAAAATTCCCTCACTGTATGCTCAGTTTATGTAATAATATTGTAATTATTAATTGTAAATATGAATTAATTCATATTAATATTATGTATAATAATATAATAATTCTATATTAAATAAGATAATATTTTATTGTGTGTGTGTATATATATATATATATATATATATATATATATATTTACATACTAGAATATTAAAATATTATATATTTATGTTATATATAAATACTAATATTGTGTATTACATATTATATATAATTATATAATTATTATTGTATAATTAAATATATTTGTATAATTTATTATTATTATTATTATTATATGTAATTACAACATTTTAATCTCACAATTTAGACTTTTCTCAGAATTACAAGTTCATATCAGAATTTAAATTTTTTTTTTGACATTGTAATAGAAGTTTGTTTCCACCAAGGGATGGTAATTGCAGCTTTTTATCTTACAAGTTAGTCTTTTCTCTCACAATTCTACAAAAAAAAAAGTCAGAATTCATAACTTGTAATTCTGAGTTTATATGTAGCAGTTTTGGCTAGAATTGCAAGGAAAAAAAAGACAATTAAAATGATTCAAATTAAAATGTCACGGCTACCATCCGTTGTCGGAAACAAGCCTTTGTAACATTTGACAGAATTCTCAAAAACAATGTCAAAAAATTAAAAACTGAAATTATTAACTGACAAGGCTTTTGGTGGATTTTTTTTTTCTTTCTAAAAAAAAAGAAAATGCAATTAAATTCTATTATTTCAATTTTATTTATTTTATTTTAATTATTTATTAGAATTTTGAGTGTTATGGGATGTGTAGTTAAATGATGCACCTAATTTGAGTTATTACTGATTATTAAAGAGTCATTTCTATCTATATTAACGATCGTTGGCGTGTGTTTCAGACGACTCGCCCCCGGCGGAGCGTGAGCCTGGAGAGGTGGTGGACAGCCTCGTTGGGAAGCAGGTGGAATACGCCAAAGAGGACGGCTCTAAACGAACTGGCATGGTTATCCATCAGGTGGAAGCCAAGCCCTCCGTCTACTTCATCAAGTTTGATGACGACTTTCACATTTACGTCTATGACCTGGTGAAAACATCGTAAGGCGGCGACACAGGACGAGGAGAGGGGGAGGAGTTTCGCGTAACCATGTGATCCACACAAACGTTTTTTGCCAAAAGTTCTCTCGGAACATTTCTCGCAACATCTTTTGGAAATGGAACGCTGGATATTTTGGTGGATTACCGCTAGTCAAGTGTCTCTTATCGTTGTAGGATGAACGGACATCACATCCCCCGACATACACGTAGCTTCATATTTCAGAGGTTCGTCTCAAGCGTTTCCCCATTCGCGTTGGTTGTTTTGAAGACGTTCGTTGGGAAAATCCTGTCTGCCCGTTCTGGGACGTTAAAGTGTTCATCTGTTGGACTGTTACAGCTCCATCTTGGGTTGAAGTTCAAGCTAGCGGCGTGTGCGCCGATCCTGGAAAACAAAAGCTCGAGGCGTTTTTCCTTTCAGACGTGAGAAACGCAGCGGTCTGTGAAAAATGGGAAGCGTTCGGGACGTCCTAAACCTCGTAAAAGTGCCAGGAGGTGGAGGGCGGGAAAAAATGTCTGTAAATAAGACATCTTTCTGTCCTTGACGGTTGCCAGATGTTTCTTGTTTTATCCCTCCTTCTTCTGGTTCTCGTCAGAATTGCGCACATGAGCTCCGTTGTCAATGAAACGTAGGCATTTGTGGCGTGAAACCCAACCATCTTGTTTTTAATGTATGTTTTGTTTTCTACTTTTTATTATATATATATATATATATATATATATATCATCACCACGAGTAAACGCTAATGCAGCTTTTATTATCTTAAGCACTAAATTTAGAGTTGTTTTACTCCCCTGTTTGTTTTCAATGAATGAAAAAAAAGGTTTTTGCATTTCATATTTGGAACGTTGATTTAACGTTGGTCTAACGTTGATATAATGTTTATTTCACTTAATGGGCTTCTTAAAATGTATCAAATGCCCACTAATTGTATCATATTGCATAGTGTGAACATTTCCTCTTGGGTTATTATTTTTATGGTGTAGATTAATGGGTTTATTGCATCTTAGCACATGATTTTGGGCTCTTTAGCACTAAAAATCGTACGGTTACCCAGTGCCCCAAAGTATTTAGAGATGTTACACAATACTAATCGCACAAAGTGTTTAATCCCATACCGGTTAGAAAACGCTGATGCAATAACGAAGAAAGTATTCAGGAATTTCTTTGCACCCCGTGACTTTTGCCTTGTTTTTCTTTCATCAGCCTTGGGGAGATTTCTCTGTCGCTTTGCCTAAACGTCTGTGCCTCGATATTGACTTCACTGTTTTTTTTTTTTTACATGTATGTTTTGTCTGAAGGTTTGTGTGTTCCCATTAGACTTGTATGAAATGACCCGAAGGCCCCCTCCGAGGAATGTTACGGTGTTTGAAGAAGCCCTCGTAGCTACATGTGTTTTGCATTATTTTGTGCTGCTTTTGGTTACAGCGTTCCTGTTTTCACACTTACATGAAGCGTTTCTCTTGTTCTCAAGCCGCTGTCTACTGCATTCGATGCACAACACTAGAAGGGTGACACGAAGAAATGCACAGGTCAGATTTCACCCCAAAATCAAATGGAAAAATTAGACCTTATTTGTTGCAAAAAAAAAAGAAGCTTTTTTCCCCAAGACATTTAAGCACATTTTTCTTCAAATTCTCATTACCTAATGCAAAACCCAATGCAAAAATACATTAGTGCAAAGCAACATGTAATACTGTAATAATCCTGTCCAGACACACATTTTTATTAATCACCATAAATCTAAATCTTTCTTTAATGCATTAATACATGAATTGAATTTTTTGACATTACAGTATTGACAATAAAGGGTTTAAACTTGTTAATTGGCTAATAAATGGCTGAAGTGTATGTATGTATATATATGATCTTTATACACATTGTATGCATATACTTTTTTCTTATGATTTTGGGGTGAAATGTGCGCTGGATGCTTTTCATAAGCTTCATAAGCTTTCATAAGATATTTGTGATTCTCCATGTTTTCCCCTTGAAACCTTAATGCGGGTGACCCGCTCGGCCTACCAAATAAAGCAGCAGCGGTCACTGAGTTTAGCGGCCCGAAAGCAGAGGTCAGGCTTCGTCCCGGGACCGTTGATCTACTTTTCCTTTCCAAACGAGAGCTAGGTGACTTTTGCGAGGCGCCGCTAGAGTCGTGTCTTATCCAGTGGACAACGGATGTGTCAATATGCAAACGGATCCCCTCAGAAAGACATACTCATGGGATTGGCCTTTTACATGTACCTACTGTAGTATTGTACTGTGTTTTGATGTCAGGTCGACGTGGGAAATTTCAAAAAGAAAAAAAACGACGAAAACTAGACCGTTCTTTTTGCATGATATGAGTAGAGTTGTTATCGTATGTTAGTGTGATGCATGTGTACCTGTCTTTTTATTTCAGCTATTCGTTCCCTAAATGAAAGTTTCCGTTTATTGTGTTGCTAATTGTGACGTTTCTGTTCTGGTTTTTGAATCCATTTCTAAGTAAAAACAAACATTAAACTAAGTATTTTATTTTCTGCTATGCTCTATAAGAACAAACGCACTGGTGTTGTGTGGCGTGCCAATCCAAGGCAAGGAACCAGTGTTAAAAACAGCATTTGAGGGATCATATCCTTTTGACACAGTTCTGCTACAGGACAAACTTACTACGTTTCTATGAAGAGTGCCATATTTAAACGAAGAAACAGGCCTTACGCGACGAAATCGGGACGAAATGTTAAGTGGGCTAATGTGTGCATGTATTGAATATCACATATCCAATTCAAGTGTGTAGATATAGAAGCAAACGCACACTTTAAACTACTTGGAGAGAATTGAAAGTATGGTCCCTTTAAGATGCTGTTGCTCTTTAATTACTTTGTATAAAAAAGAGAAAAGATCGACAAAAATGCAGTGCAATTTGATGATTGTTGCAGATACATGTATAGTTTAAATTTCATGTTCTTTCACGTATAGGTAAATGGCTTCTATTGGACTGAATCTGTTTTTTTTCCCTTTTTTTTAACATGTAGATAGTTCATTTTATTTTCATTTAAGTATAAACACATTTTAAAACCTGTTACTTAATTCATTAAGTAATTTTTATAATTATTATGTAAGTCTATCCTCATAAGATTAAAAAAAGTTAATGTGAATGTGTGTGTCTGGATCTTTATCTGAATGACTGCCTCTTTATGCCATTCAATGTTTGGAAAAATTGAGAAAAATCAGAAGTATTTCAGCTAAATTAAATAAATTTTACTTTTTTTTTTTCTTATTTATTTACATTTGCAATAATAGACGAATCGTACAACGACGTACCTTTATCTAATGAATATAAATTACGTTGCTTGGCAACCTTCCCTGAGCGTCCACTGCTTACCTAATTCATATTCATGACCAGCGTCTGCGTTCCAACGCCGCTGTCAGCAAATCAGTAGTCAAACGTCACATTACGTTATTAATATTCATGACCCGAATTCACCACAGTAGGAAGCGATATGTAAAGACGGGTCTCTGCTAGCAGAGCTGTCAAAGGCACGCTAGAGTGCGCAGTAAACGTTGAGCAGAGGTGTTTTCCAAACTTTCTGAGACTTTAAGTTAGGCACTTTATCCAGGTGGACAGAAACTCCTGAACGCGTCTTCAGGTGAGATCTCCAGCCATGGTCGAGGTGTTTTCAGGCCGAACTCTGGTGAATAAAGAAGGAGATCTGGTGGATGCAGAGGAGGCGCTCAGGAATAAAGTGGTTGGGGTGTATTTCTCGGCTGGATGGTGTCCACCGTGTCGAGACTTCACCCCGCTGCTGTGTGATTTCTACACGGAGCTGGTGGAGGAGAGCGAGCCTCCTGCTCAGTTTGAAATCGTCTTCATATCCTCAGATAAATCCACAGAAGACATGGTGGAGTATTATCATGACATGCATGGGGACTGGCTGGCTCTGCCCTGGACGGATCCGTATAAACAGTGAGTTGGCATTGCGTTTGGATGCATGCATGAGTTATTGTGCATGAACCTCAGATGTGCATCTGCCACAGTAACCTTTCATTGCAGCTTTCAGTCTGTCTCTGATAAGAGGTTTAATGCACACACACACACACACAGTTGGAGGATTATGCTATAAATAGACAGTCTGTGTAGTTTCACTGCACGTGTGTGCCATTTTCTTGCACTAATCAGGTTATGGTAATATCAGGGAATTTTAAAAATGTAATTTTCAAGCCTGGGAAACTCATGGAAATTTCAATGGCATATAAAATAAATAGCTCTAATTATGCTCAAGTCTAAAATATGTTCTGCGTTTCTCTGTAAAATTATTTTTTAATTATGTAATGTAATCCCGAACTAGTTATTGAAATTCAATAGGCAAAAGGTGTTGAACTCCATCTAAATGTAGGCTAAATCTTCTAGAAATATTTTGCATGTAGCTTTTATGATTTTATATTAAATTGGAAGTCTACATAGTACTTGTTGATCAACAATTACTATTATTACTTCATACTGTAATATTTATCAATCGATATATATCCATATAAATAAAAAAAATGTTATTCTATTTTGAAAAATAACATGGAAAACAAGGCTTTACTTTTTGTTTTATTATTTATTTATTTTTGCTTTTTTTTGCATTTGCATTATATATTTTAAATTGGCAACAGTTTGTGTTCGGTCAAAATGATGGTTCCTTTGATTTCCTTTTTTGTATTTAGATTTTTTTAACATACACATTTTAAATTAAAAATAGGTATAGATTTTATATATAAATTGCAATTTATCTATATATTTTATATTTATCAGTATAAATAAACTTTATTGTATCATTATTGTATTTTTGAAAAACAGCATGGAAACCTTAAATCTTGAGTTTGATAAAATAAGTGTATGTACTGATATAATGTGTTATATAAAAATTGCAGTTTATTACAATATATTTTAATATTGGTCAGCATAAATAAAAATTATATTGTTATTCTATTTATTGAAAAATAGCATATAAAGCACACCCTGAAGAAGGCGGTTTGCGCCGCTATGCGTGGGTTGCTTCTTCCCATGTCTTTTAATTTTCTAGCATGAAATAGTCAGTAAAATAAAGGCTTTTTAAATAATTTTGAAGAAGAGTGCCTTGGATTTCTCTTTTTACAGCATATAAAGCATGTCTTTATTATTTTTAGATTTGTTTTTTTATATTCACATGGTTTTTGTATTGTATTTTACAATTTTTTTATTGCATTACACATTTTAAAAGAGAAAGCTATTTTGTCAGAACAATGGTTCCTTTGATTTACTTTATTATTTTTAGCCAGGTTTTTTTGTATTTAGATTTGTTTTGTTTTGTATTGTATTGTATTTTTATTTATTTATTTTTATTACATTTTAATTGCATTAAACATTTTCAATTTCTGTTTGGTCAAAATGATGTTCCTTTGATTTCCTTTATTATTTTAGCTAGAGTTTTTGTACTGTATTTTGCTATTTTGTTTATTGCTTTTTTTTTTTAAAGATCCATTGGTTATTTTAAATCAACAAAGTAACAATTTCTGTTAGGTCAAAATGATGTTCCATTTAAAGCTGTTTCAGAAAAAAATATTACATGACGTTATATTATATTAAATTGAAATATTAAATGTAAACTCTGTGTTGCTGGTTGTTTGGTCTGGAGTGCATGTGTTTGTGATGCTGATGTGTTTTTTTTCTGTTTTCCCAGCGAACTGAAGAAGAGATACAACATCACAGCCGTACCGAAGCTGGTCATCGTGAAGGAGAACGGTCAGGTGATCACCGATAAAGGCCGAAAGCAGATCCGGGACCAGGGTCTGGCGTGTTTCCGGAGCTGGCTGGAGGTGGCCGAGATTTTCCAGAACTTTAAAGGCTGAGAATCACATGGAGAAGCTTCCACTGAATTCACAAGGGCTGCTGAAACCAGCATTTTACCTGCAGAAAAGAGCCAGAACATTCTTATGCAATTGTATGCAAGAGCTTTAAATGTGTCTCTTCAGGTCAACAACCCACACAACTAGTCAGAAGTTACTTAATGCAGGTTTACTATTGTTTTTAAATAATGTGGTAGTGAGCAGATGTTTGTGAACTTTTGACTGGTAGTGTCTTTAAAGGAATAGTTCACCAAAAAAATTGCTGAATATTTACTCACCCTCAGGCCATCCAAGATTAGGATGAGTTTGTTTCTTCGTCAGATTTGGGGAAACGTAGCATTGCATCACTGTCTCAGCAATGGATCCTCTGCAGTGAATGGGTGCCGTCAGAATGAGAATCCAAACAGCTGATAAAAACATCACAATAATCCACAAGTAATCCACACCACTCCAGTCCATCAGTTAATGTCTTAACGAGCCAAAAGCTGCATGTTTGTAAGAAACAAATCTATTATTAAGATGTTTTTAACCTCAAACCATTGCTTTCGGCTAAAATATGAGTCCATAATAACGCTTCCTGCAGTGAAAAAATTCCATCTCCTGTTGTCTCTCACATCAAAATCCAACCACATATTTCTTTAGAGCTGTTAAATAGTGCTTGATCTATGCATATCTCTCTCCTGATTCAGACGAAACAACTTTTTCACTGGAGGAAGCGTTATTATAGATAGAGGACTCGTATTTTAGGTTAAAATGTCTTGATGGATTTGTTTCAGCTTTTGTCTTCTCCAGATGTTAACTGATGGACTGGAGTGGTGTGGATTACTGTGATGTTTTTATCAGCTGTTTGGACTCTCAGTCTGACGGCACCCATTCACTGCAGAGCATCCATTGATGAGACAATGATTGAATGCTACATTTCTCCAAATCTGATGATGAAGAAACACTCATCTGCTTCTTGGATGGCCTGAGTGTGAGGATAATATCAGCTAATTTTCATGTTTTCAGAATGCTTTTGCTACTTATTTTTTGTACAGCTGCTTTTATAAGAATCTGTTTATATGAATCTTGTTGATATATGAATCTATGCATATTCTCTCATGTTACTTGAAGAATAGCAGATGTTTATTGGTTCTGTTGTTATGGTACATCTAAATGCTTCCTATTCCTCTGTGTCTCATTAAAACTCACAGATCGTCCTTCGAGAGTGTTTTTCCACAGCACTCAGTTCCCCGTCCGTACCTGTTTTGCTTTCAGTTGCAAAACACACGCTGAACCCATTTCTTCAGTATGTCAACACCGATCTGACTAATGAGGGAATATTGTGCAGAGAAATGAGCTGTGGGATTATGATTGCTCATATCTCAACTATATTACAAATATACCTGACTAAGCAAAGAATGACAACATTAAGATGAGGATAACTGCTATTTCAGGTAATAAAACTATTAATATAGTGAATAATAATAATGAATTTTACTTGTTTTTTAGAACACACAACTAATAAGACCAGCCAATATTTATGATGAGACACCCCATTAAAATTGTATTTTATTTTATTACCTTTTTTAAGTAATTAAATTTTATTCAAATGAATTTTTAAAAAGTATTCATTTTATTATTTTAATAAAAAAGAAAGAAAATCACTAGCGATACACACTCCAAAGTCCCGACCTGAAACAAATGATTCACGAACCCGCTCCGAATTTCCGATCTAAATTAAATGATTCGCGATCCGAAGTCCCGATTTGAATCAAATGATTCAAGAACCCGCTCCGGAGTTCCTGTCTAAATCAAATGATTCGCGATACACACTCCGAAGTCCCGAGCTGAATAATGATTCGTGAACCATGATTTCAGATCGGGACTTTGGAGCACTTATCGCGATTCATTCAATTCACGAAATGATTTGTCAATCCGCTCTGAAGTTCCGATCTGAATCAGGATTCAAGATTCACGAACCTGCTCCAAATCTCCAATCTAATTCAAATGATTCGCGATACGCGCTTTGAAGTGTCTATCTGAATCAAATGATTCGCGATACGCGCTTTGAAGTCTCTATCTGAATCAAATGATTCGCGATACGCGCTTTGAAGTCTCTATCTGAATCAAATGATTCGCGATACGCGCTTTGAAGTCTCTATCTGAGTCAAATGATTCGCGATACGCGCTTTGAAGTCTCTATCTGAATCAAATGATTCGCGATACGCGCTTTGAAGTCTCTATCTGAATCAAATGATTCGCGGTATGGGAGCACTTCGAAACAGTGAATAATTTTGCGACGCAATGGTTTAACAGAGTTTCGAAAAGCTCCGTTTCATCCATCATTATGTGTTTTTAAAAATCATTTCAAGCGATGTTGAAATTCGAAAATGGCTCTTCTGAACTGGTTTTTGTATAATAATAATCATCTATTATTTACCAAAATTAATACACTTTATATATATATATATATATATATATATATATATATATATTATTTATGCCACTTTTCTAACATTTTTTCTGAAAATACAAAACAATACAGAATCCCACAAACTGTTAAAAAAAGAAAAAAACCAAACAGAACACACATACCTGAACATGCACCAGATACAGTAAAAATACACACCTTAAAGCCTTACTTAATCAGACTTAAACAGAATATTAAACATAGAAAGAAGTACTATATTAAAAATAAAATTTCAACTCTTAAAAAGATAAGAGAGGAAGGGGCCCCAGATTTTATCAAATTTTTTATAAGCGTCAATCTTAGAACAACGGATTCTTTCAAGCTTGAGGGCAGCAACCATCTCAGCCAGCCATTTATGAAAGCTGGGTGGTAAAGGACCAACCCATCATTACCCCTTTTAGCCAGCACCATACCAAACTAAGAGACAATTGCTGAGAATGTGTCCATGCTAATGTATGGTCAGAACATCCAAACAAAGCTAATTCAAGATCTGGACTGATGTCTTCTCCAAAAACATTTGAGTACCACTGAAAAATATTTTTCCAAAACTCAGAAATCTCAGGGCAAAACCAAAAAGTATGAGCATGCGTCCCATCCGAGCTCCTGCATCTATCACATAGTGGGGAAACTGAAGGGTAAATTTTATTGAGTTTAGTTTTGGTATAATGTAACCTATGCAGCACTTTAAACTGTATAAGTTGTAATCGTGCATTAATAGAGCAGGTATGAATTCGTTTCAGGCCCTCCTCCCAAATCTCTTTGGAAACATTAATTCCAGTGTCATTTTCCCATGCTACTTTAAGGTGATCTGAAGACACTGCAAAATGAGAGACAAACAAAGCAACAAACTGAGTCACCAAGTGTTTGCTCATAGGAGATTGACCCAAAAAATTATACAGATCATGATCTTGTGGTAACTCCTGAAACTCAATAAAAGAATGTTTTATAAAGTGACGCACCTGTAGATACCGGAAAAATTGTGACTGGGAAAGATCAAAGAGTTTATACAAGTGTTCGAAAGTGGCAAATTTCCTGTCTATATAGAAGTCCTTAACTGTGGTCAGTCCTTTGCCTCTCCACAGTGAGAATACCTTGTCCGACTGGCATTAATACACATTTTAATACAATATTTAAATTTAAATCATTAGTATATGTCAGAATTAATGTTTTGTCATTTGTCCTTTGAACATGATTACAATTATTGTTTTATTTATCAGAATTATTTTAATGCAATATTTAAAATACTATTAAAATATTAATTCATTATTTATCAGAATGAATACAAATTTTAATGCAATGTTTAAAATATTATTAAAATGGTCATTTAATATTCATCAGAATGAATGTTTTGCTGTTTGTCCTGTGAACATTAATATTTCGATTATTATTAAATAATAATTTAATAATTATCAGACTTAATGTTTTGTTGATTGTCCTTTGAGCATTAAGCTGTCCGTTGGACTTTCTGTATTTCTTTTGTGTGTGTTTCTTAGTTAATTGGGTCTGCAGGAGGAACAAAGGGCAAATAAGACCTTGCTTGCCATTCATTTGAATAAAATATCAAATGTTTCCAAATGAAATATGTTTATTGTATCACAAACTTCACCTACTGCCTCATCCCTCGGGCCCAAATGAATCATTTCTCAGTTTTATGTGCTATCATGAACAGGTTTCTGGGAGAGCAGTTATCATTTCTGTTCGAAACTGTGCAATGAAACCATAAGAGGAGTCATCGACAGGTTTTATGGCAGAAACTGACCTCAATGTGAGAGAAGCACACCCTGATCGTAAAAACTGAGCTGATAAGAGGGTCTAAAGGACGCGAGCCGGACTCAAGCTGAGCTAGTCGTGTGAGACGAGCAGCTGCTGGAGCTTCGCTGGACCAAACACAGTCAAATCTGAAAAATCCCACCATGAGAAGATCAACACTGTACGCTCTGCTGGCGCTTCTGGGATTCGGAGGCATTTCTGCTTCAAAAGTTGGTGAGTTCTGACAAACCCCACAATTACTGGAGTTGTTATATGTACATGATTTCTTTACAGGAAGTGTCTGGATTAAAAGTGTTGATAATTCTAATAGACATCCCTGTTGCCTCTTACAGTTCATGCACTGCTATTCAAAAGTTTGGACACATATTCCAGTCTTAATGAGGGCAGAAAAATAGCTAAAGAACTACAATTTATTGTTAAGTAATGCATTTGATCTATTTGCAAATAATTTTATTTTAATAGCCTAAAGCAGGGGTGTCAAACTCAGTTCCTGGAGGGCCGGAGCCCTGAAGAGTTTAGATGCAACCCTAATTAAACACACCTGATCCAGCTAATCAAGTCATTTTGGCTTATTTGAAAACTACATGGTTTGAGCGTGGAGCAGGACTGCAGCCCTCCAGGAACTTGGTTTGACATCCCTGGCCTAAATGACTGTTCTGTGAAAAACTATAAACACACTACTCAAAGCCACACATTTTACCATAATCTAGGTGGGAGGATTATATGTGAATTTACTGAAAGGCCATCAGGGAAGTGAAAACAAGTTCATCAAATTAATCCACAGCACACATTTCTTTTTAATCTTATGCCTAATGTGCTGAAAATGATTGAGCTGTTTGTGTATTACTTTTCAGTTTTTTAATGATTGTTTTTAATATTTAAATATTGTGATTATTAAAATAATAGTTCATTTAAAAAAACAATATCAACTTTATTGTCAAGCACACAACAAATTTTTAAATTTTTAAATTATTATTACAATAATAGTTTGTTTCTACTAAATAAAATCAACCTTATTGTTGAATACAAAACAAATATTTAAATTATTATTAAATTAACAATTTGGTTTTTAAAAAACATTGTCAAATACAAACAAATATTGTAATACAGAATATTTAAATAATTATTAAAATAACATTTTCTCAAAAAAATCAACATAATTGTGGAATACAGAAAAAAATATTTAAATTATTATTAAATTAATCATTTGTTTAAAAAAACACTGTCAAATACAGAACAAATGTTGAAATATTTAACTTATTATTAAAATAGTATTTTTAAAAAATCAACTTGATTGTCAAATACAGAACAAATATTTCAATATTTAAATTATTACTGAATACAAATTAAAAAAATAAAATCAACTCTATTGTCAAATGCAGAAAAAAAATATTTTAATTATTTATTAAAATAATACAAATGTATTTTTAAAAATAAATAAAAGATATTTAATATTTTATACATTATTATTAAAATAATAGTGCATTTACGTAGAACCCTTTAGAAATGAAAAACATTTTCGGTGTGTCCAAACGCCTGACGAAGTTAATGAGATAATAATGAGTCGTCTGTGTTTTTTCAGGCCCAGGGTGCACAGAGCCCAGGGATGAAGGAAATGGAAAAGAAAAGCAGCTGAAATATTTCTATGATCCGCAGCTCCAGTCCTGCGACCCGTTCTTCTACACAGGCGAAGGCGGCAACAGCAACCGCTTCAACAGCGATGTAGACTGTGTGAAAGCATGTTCACCGAAAGCAGACGAGCTCTACCCAGATGAAGGTAAATCAACAAGTAAATACCGCATTTGTTGATTTGACATGAGTGACACGATGTTTCATGCTCTTTTCTTTGTGTCAGATAAGGTCTGTTCTCTGCCAAAGGACGAAGGCACCTGTCTCGCCATCATTCCCAAGTATTATTACAACAATGAAGAGAAAAACTGCCGTATGTTCTTATATGGAGGCTGCAGAGGAAACGGCAACCGTTTTGATTCTCCAGAGGATTGTCAGAAGATGTGTTTCGGTCAGTTCAAGTCTCATTTTGCCATTTTTAATCAGTATAATGTTAATTACAAACTAAACCGTTGAGATTTCCACTCAAGTCACACTTTCAGGAAAAAGGTACAATGCTGTCACTGTTGAGGTATCCTAAGGTGGGAATGCTAAAAGGTACACCTAATTTCCTCCATATTAGTATCTTAAAATGACATACAGTCAAACCAAAATTTATTCAGACACATTCAAGATGTCTCACATTATCACAGTTTATTCGCTATAGTTTAGAAAATGGTAATAAAATATGACAATAACTCAAGAGTTAAAGTGTGTCAGAACAAATTCATCTTGATAATGTCAGATAACTTTGATAGAAAGGTATGTAACAAAACATGGTCAGGTCAAAGTTTGGTCAGGTCCCAAATTTTGATCAGTTTTACTGCTAGTCCACTGTATGAAGAACTTTTGGGTAATATGTCACAGTTCACTTTATTTTGCTATCCTCACTTACATAAATCAACTATAGTGTCTTGCACCCACAAAAAATATCAAAAATTATATCTGGAATCATTTTTGGTTTGACTGTATTAGTACTTTATAAGTACATATTAGTACATTCAAGTGCCCTTTGAAGGAGTAACGCCCCAGTGACAGTTTTTGTACCTTTTTTTTTTTCAGTGCACATGGGTTAATAATCAAACCGTCAGTTTCACTGAAAGTTTATTAGTTGTTAGTGTCTTTACAACAGTTTAAACTTGGAATATATAAAGAGGAGTTTTTCTTTGAAGATAGCAAACAAGTGATGGTTGTAAGTTACGAGTCTGACGTTGTTCTGCAAGTTCCCACGTCTTTCATAAGTTCCTCCACATCAACTGATGCAAGTAAATGAAACAGATAAAGCCTTGTTTAAATGTTAAATGAGCACATAGACACACAAAGAAGAAGAGGATGTTCTAAACGTTACTGCTATAAAAAGGTAGGCAGTAAATTGGGGCTTTTTTGAGTCAACTAATTGTGAAAATAATGACTTGGAGTATCTACACTACCAGTCAAAAGTTTTTGAACAGGAAGATTTTTAATGTTTTTTAAAGAAGTCTATTTGATCCAAAGTACAGCAAAAACAGTAAAAATTTTGAAATATTTTTATTATTTAAAATAACCGTTTTCTAGTTGAAGATATTTTAAAATGTAATTTATTCCTGTGATTTCACAGCTGAATTTTTAGCATCATTACTCCAGTCACATGATCCTTCAGAAATCATTCTAATATTCTGATTTAAAAAACATTTATTATTATGTTGAAACCAGCTGAGTAGAATTTTTTCAGGTTTCTTTGATGAATAGAAAGTTCATAAGAACAGCATTTATCTGAAATAGAAATCTTTTGTAACATTATAAATGTCTTTATCATCACTTTTGATCAATTGAAAACATCCTTGCTAAATAAAAATATTCATTTCTTTGCCGCTTTTGCCGCTTTTTATTTCAGATAAATGCTGATCTTTGGATCTTTCTATTCATCAAAGAATCCTGAAAAAATATTCTCAACTGTTTTAAATATGATAGTAAGAAATGTTTCTTGAGCAGTAAATCATCATATTAGAATGATTTCTGAAGGATCATGTGACACTGAAGACTGGAGTAATGATGCTGAAAATTCAGCGCTGCATCACAGAAATAAATTACATTTTACAATATATTCACATAGAAAACAACAATTTGAAATGGTAAACATATGAGATGAATTCTTTTAGGTTTTTCATCACGTCCTAAACTGTTCAGCAGCTCGTTCAGTGTGTGTTCATCTGTTGTCCAGTAGAGGTCAGTCTGTTCTGACTGTATGAATGTATTTTTACAGCACGATCCGGACGGCAGTTGGGAGCTGCAGAAAACCCTGATGAGAAGACTGTTAATGCAGGTAAACTCACTAACTATTTCTATTTTTATATTTTAATTGTTGCTATGTGTGGTTTGGCATAAAAGTTCTGCTGATGCTTGAACCGCACGTTTCATCATTCGTTGCAGAAGTGCATTAAAAAGCCTTTATTCAAGAGTCCATAAACAGGTTTTCATGGTGTCTTTTTCCTCTCTCAGGGCTGATTGTGGGTGTTTTGGGTGGGATTGTGTTTGTTGGTGCTGTCATTTCTGCGGTTGTGGTGTTTGTGCTCCGAAAGTAAGTATCAAGTGATGAAGTTTTGACAGCAAAATGCCCATTTACAGTCATTTTACCTTGTTTAACCTTAATATTTATGAGAAAGTATCTAAAATGTTTCTTTTCATTCATAGGAAAAGCAAGAAAGCAGAACGAAAGCCAGTGCCGACATCTGATATCGAAATGAAATAGATATTTGTTCACAACATTTGTCTGTACATACGTTGTTACTGCTTTTGTACCATTTATACAAGTCCTGTTTGAACAGTAATAGAACAATTGGGTTTAAATGATACATATTATTAGTGACTGTGATAATGTTTTGACTAGAAAGGTTCAACAATGTAAAGCAGTTAAATACTAAAAGCAATCCTATTTTTTTTTATATGCAACAGCAAATATCTGATGTTTGAGTTTCACAGATGTACCTGATCAAATGTACTGTACTTATTAAGATGATGTAACAAATCTTAACTTTTCTGTTTTATATTTTTTTTAATAATACAATCTCTCAATACAACAAATCAAGACCAAAAATTAATAAAGACCAAAAAAAAGTTACTGTTTTTGTTTGTTTGTTTGTTTTTTTTAAAAAAAATATATATAAATATAATATATTAAAATGTGATAATTTATTATATTAAATATGTATTTTTTTTACATATTATTAATAATAGATTAATTCAAATAAAGAAGCAGAATCTGTATTTAACAAGATCTAACCAAAAGTGCAAATAGCTATTTATATTTATTCAATAATTCTTCATAGAGTGGACTGCCAGTAAAACTGATAAAAATTTGGGACCAAAAATTTGATTTGACACTTTGACCTGACCATGCTTTGTTACATACCTTTCTATCAAAGTTATCTGACATTATCGAGATGAATATGTTCTGACACGGTTTAACTCGAGTTCTTGTCGTATTTTACCACCATTTTCTAAACTTTAGCAAATAAACTGTGATAATGTGAGAAATGTTGAAGGTGTCTGAAAAAAAATTGGGTTTGACTGTATAAAATTATATTATAAATACTTTATCTGTATGTATGTAATTGTATAAAGATGTAGATGGTAGGCAAATAAAGAGATGGCATTGATTCAAATATCATTTAGGCCTGTTTATTTCTATTGGTCACATGTAATGGCCTGTGATGATTAGGTCATGGAGGAAGTGTCTAATTTACTCCAATGAGGTGCCAATCACATGACCCGAATATGTCATCCCGACCCATGATGACCTGTTTCCATAAAACACACCACAGGTTATAAGAATCATTAACCAACTACTAGTGTAACTGGTTCATAATATCCGACAGGTAATAGTGATGCGTGGCGTGTGGATAAAATGCCAAAGATTAAAAATTCTCCCACTAAAAGCAAAAAAACTATGTATGAATGTATGGTGGTTACAGACTCACTTCAAAACTGTTCTGAGTTGAACTACAGCAGTGTTATTTGTTGTATATATATATTATGCTGTATATTATTAATATACTATTATAGCATTTAATATTCTTTACATTAGTTTTCATTTTTTGTATTAAGAAATTTTGTTGTTTATGTTGTATAGATGCTTTTTATTATTATTTTTTTTAAATATTTCTATATTATATAAATATTCTTTTTTTTTTTTTTCAGTTTTAGTAATATAGTACTTCAGCCTAAACCTGTTTATTTCATTTTTTTCCCCAAGCCAACATTGCTAATTAACATTTAAGTTAAGTTTAGGCCATCTTATATTCATATTTTCTATAAATTCAGATTTTTTTCAATTACTGAAAATAGTTTAGATAATTATAACAACCCTGAACTACAGGAATGAAAGGATTTTCAATCATTTCCTCATATAAAGCTATCATACAGCTTCATAAGACATGGAATATAGCACTTTAATATATTAACTACTGCTTGAAAGGTACTTTTTGTACCTTTTGGAGATCAAAAGCCAGTGTTGCGGGGTAATGCATTACAAGTAACGCAAGTTAAGTAATCAGATTAACTAGTAAAGTAACACTTTTAAATTAACAAGAAAATATCCGAGTTACTTTTTCAAATAAGTAACGCAAGTTACTTTGTTTTCCTATTTATTCACTGACACCTTTCTTGTCCCCGTGTTGAAAGAATTTGGGAGTAAGTGCAGAGGCATTTTCTTCAGCCTGAGGATTATTATTTTCACTCTTGGTGTGAAAAGGCCTACTAGAGTCACCAAAAATTTAACTTTTGGGTTTTCTGTTATTAAAAATAAATAAGCAAGCCCAGCACAGGTGATAAAAAAAGTAACGCAAAGTAACGTAATGCGTTACTTTCCATAAAAAGTAACCAAGTAACGCAATTAGATACTTTTTAATGGAGTAATGCAATATTGTAATGCATTACTTTTAAAAGTATCTTTCCCCAACACTGGAAATGAGTAGCGTCAGCTAAGTATCCACATTTGTTTTCAAATAAAGTCATACGGGTTTGTAACGATGTATCAGTGATTAAACGATGACAGAATTTTAATTTTGGGTGAACTATCACTTTAAATGTGTCATTGTGATGAAAGGGTTAACGCTAGTGTCTATTAGCTGAGGGCGGAGAGAGAGAGACACTCAAGTAGCGTGTGAAAACAGAGAGAGAGAGAGAGAGAGAGTGAGTGAGTGAGTGAGTGAGTGAGTGAGTGAGTGAGTGTGTGTGTGTGTGTGTGTGTGTGTGTGTGTGTGTGAATCAACTGAATCAGTTGCTGCGTGGACGCGACGAACCGTGGATATAAACACGAGCTGCTGCTGTTTTGTGATGCGAGACAGTAAGATTTGAGAGATCACGAACAACATTAGAGACGAATGATGGGGGAAAAACTCCCTGAAGATCTGGCGAATCTCTCCGAGCTGGACGAGAAAAGTTTGCTGGAGGTTTTGACTGGACGCTTTACACAGAACCTCATCTATGTGAGTAACTTAAAACGGGGTTAAATTACCTAAAAATACCACACTGTTTTCTGGAGATGATAAAACAAAGAGCTCTTGTTCTCTGGGACAGTTGTTATTCACTGACTGTATGTAAATACTGCTTTATATCACTGAGATATGGCTAACTGAATTCATTTGAGTTTTTATATGTTTACAGACCTATATAGGAGACATCCTGGTGGCTATTAATCCATTTAAATATCTTTCAATCTATGAAAAAGAGGTAAGAATGTTTCTTTAGATACAAAGTAGATTTGTGACCAGAAAACATGTCTAATTAAGTAATTAAACTGATTTATCCTGTGCAGGTATCTGAGAGGTATAAGTTCCATGAGAAAAAGTCTTTGCCCCCTCATATATTTGCTGTGGCAGACCGGGCGTATCAGTCCCTGCTGGGACGTCTGGCCACGGGACCCAAGAACCAGTGTATCGTGATCAGGTGTGTGTTACAATCAAATAATTCACTAAATCCAGTGGTTTCTCCAGGAGAGCATGTCTGAGGGGTTTTTTAGAAACTCTGTGTGCTTGGTCATATGGTGTCAGTACAGTATGAAATGTCTTGCCTAGTCATGATTGTTTTTTCAGTCAGACACGTAGAGACAAGACGTGCATTCCCTCATGTTTTTGACATATCAGATAAAAGTCCTTGTGTCTGCTTCATTTAAAAACACAAGCAGAACTTTATTAACCTACTGTTATTAATGGAAGCCTCAAGCCTGTTTCTGCCACAGGATGGAAAAATAAAATAAATGTTTTTTTGTTTTTTTTTAAATCACATGACTTTTTTTTTTTTTAACAGTGGTGAGTTCATATTTCTAGTTTTGACTTTTCTTCTCAGAATTGTGAGTTTAGATTGTGCAATTTCTTGTTGTAATCTTTGAGTTAAATTTTCACCTGAAAATTTGTCAGAATTGCAAATTATAATATTATTATAATAATAATAAAATGTATCATGATTAATAGAATTATTTTGCATTTATTTTAATAATTCTGAATTCTTTTTTTTTTCTGCCATGGAATAAAAAATGTAATTGTGACTTTTTTTCTCACAGTTGCGAGTTTATGTCTCACAATTGCGACTTCTTCTCTTTTCAGAATTTCGAGTTAATTCTGACTTTTATATCTCAGTTCTGAGTTTATATCTTGCAGTTCTTACTTTTATATCTCACAATTCTGAGTTTTATATATCACAGGCCACGTTCACACAGCAGCAGAATACGGTTGTCAATCCTTGTATTTGAGTCCTTAATATGGTTACGTTCACACACAGTTCGGTTATTTATGGGTGTGACAACCGCATTCTGTAACCGAACTCACGCCTGAAAATTTTCAGGACGCACAACCGCATTCTTGGAACACAAGTGCTGTGTGAACGGAACAGGACCGGACAACTAGTTGTCTGTCACATCATACAATGCGAGAGAGAGCCGCTCTGCCGCACAAAGGTGCGTTTACCGTGTGTTTCGTGTTTTCGGTAACTTACAGTGACGGAGAAATGAGCTGCGTGTCATCTGAAATTTTTAGATCCCGTCAGATTTCCACCGGAGCCGCTCCCGTCAGTTCTGTGTTCTGCGCGTGTCCGCGCGATTCAAATGCTCCGCTCTCCACCCAAATTTAAAAGCTGCCGTCGGTTAATGAAGATTTGACTAATGAACTCGCGGCTCGATTGGACTCTTGTCGTGTCAGAAAATGATAAGACTTTCAGTTTTATGGACGTCGCCATCTTTGATTTTACATTGGTCACTGTCGCTATGGTTATTGGTAAGGAATACGGGCTTGACTCCGGTTGCACGTTCATACAGACAGTATTCTAAACACAACTGTAAGCTGCTGTGTGAACGAGACATTTCGAGACACACACCTGTAAAGAAAATGCGGTTGTCAATCCCAAAAACTGACAGTGTGAACATAGCCTGTAGTTCTTGGAAAATGTCAGAATTGTGAGATATAAGAATTGCAAGAAAAATGTCTGAATTGTGAGAAGTCACTTTTTTTTTTTTATCCCTTGGATTTCATAGTTGTTGTATAAACTTGGGTTTTTTAATCCCTAATCTGAGATCAAATTTGAAACTTCTTGAGTTTTCAGGCACAGACCTATAGCCTGTTCTGATTTTAGTTGATCTTTTCCAATTATTCAAATTTGTTTTTCATTCAAGAGTTAATCAAAATTGGTCTAACTATACATCTGTATAATTTTCAAACTGTCAGGCAAGCATTCTGAGTTTGTATTTGCAAACTTAACTTGTCTTTCAGTTTCGTCCTGGATCAGACTAACCATGAAGGTTTCAGATGCATTTTTAGTTCCTGGATTCCTCCATAACTTAATAGTATGGTTGATAGCTGTACTCTTTGCGGTATCATATTTAAGGTTTTTCCTACGCGCAGCCTTCCTCTGAGACTCTGCACTGCTGCTTTACCATTATTAAGGTTGGCCTTAATGTATTTTTCAGAAATGGAGCCTCATGGTAAATTTCTCAGTCGTGTTCTGTGCATTGATAGGGACAGAGCGGTGCTAAAAGACCATCAGAAGACAAAAAGTTGGTTTTGCTTTCACAGTCACTGGGCAACAGACATTTTCTGATCGATTAAACCCACAACCGTCAATAGAGTTCAATGGTCACCCTTAGAAACCATACAGCCGTCCATGAATGAGACCAGTACCAGTGCAAGGAGGCTGATAATCACCCAGACAACTGGGACAGAATGCTTTTAATGCGTACGATGACAAGGCAAGACAACACAACCATAAATGCATGCCTGTGTCATCAATTATTCATAATCGTGCTATATTTGGAAAGCAGAGAGACGGTATGATGTTTGACGTTATTGTAGCTCCCAAGACAATATACATTGACTTTGAAATCAGATCAAAAGTCATGCACCTTTTTGTGAAAAAATATTGATTAGTTTCAGACTTTGGATTGTGGGTGGAGCTCTTAAAAGCTGTCAGGGACCATTTTGGATCATATTGTAAACAATTTTGTATTGGAAAATATGAATAAATTATATTATATTATTAATATTTTGCGTAAGAATGCATATTGAAAATGAATCCTATTTTTGTACCATCACGATTTTTCTTACATTGAATTGTGATATTATTTTCAAGACAATTAGGTCAACTAAACGTGAAATAAAATATACAAAAAATTGATGAAATTAAAAATAGTTTCTTATTTTCATTTAGTTTTAACTAAAAATAACTAAAACCTAAATAAAAATTAAACAAAAATGATATAGATATATTTAAAATATGAAAACTAATAAAAAAGTTAAAAAAAACTATAAATATAAAATATAAAAAAATAAAACTAATAAAATGTAAAAAAACAAACAAAAAACTTTAAGTTAAAATGAAATGGAAAATACAAAAATAAAACTTATAAAATTATTAAAAATACTAAAACTTTAGGTTAAAATGAAAATGGGAAAATATAAAAAAATAAAGTGAATAAAAATGTAATAAAACAGTGAAAAATGGAAAATATGAAAATAAAAACTAATTCTAAATATATATATATATTTTATTTATACTAATTTAATTTTTCAAAAAGTTGTCTTGACAGAATGATTTTCTTGAATTGCAAGCAAACTCAAAAGTGAAACATCCATGTCTGTCATGATCTTAATTGACATGAAAATAAAGTGAATGTTAAATATGACCGGGACATGCTTGTTCGCTCTTGTATGTTGATGCACTTCAGTTCCAATTTTGTGACCCTGTCCCATGACACCAGTGTTTGTTTTACTGCAACACTAACAGTCTGATATGTTGTATCCATTTGTCCTGCAGTGGTGAGAGCGGCGCGGGTAAAACCGAGAGCACCAAACTGCTGCTGAGACACATCATGGAGCTGTGCAAGGCCAACTCACAGCTCGAGCAGCAGATCCTGCAGGTCAGATGCATCTTCATTTGAATACAGCCACCAGGTTTGCACAGATTAGGACTGCAATGAGACATGATTTGCCCGCTGCATTCAGGTGGTCGGGTGTTTGATTTACACACAGGAAGTTGAAACTGCGCCCCACCCTCGTGGCCACTGCTTGTGTGTGTGTGTGTGTGTTAAAAGCACATGTGTGGTTTCTGACATATTCAAATGGTGGGTATATGGGGTGTGTTTAATTTGTTTGTTATAATGTGTTTTTGGGAATGGCTTAAAGAGCCCACGAAATCAGACTTGGACTTTTGTGGCTTTTAGTCTGTATCTATTAACCTTGAGGTCATCTCAGGGTTTCTGCGAGTCTTAAAAAGGTCTTAATTCGCCTTTCCACAAATTAAGGCCTTAAAAAAGGTCTTAAATCAGAGTAGAAAGTCTTAAATTCATTGTCATGGCATTAAATGTTGCATGCACTGCAAAAAAGTGAATATTTTCGGTTTTTGTTTTCCTTTCCAATACAAATACCTAAACATCCTTAAATCAAGATACATTTGCTTGAGATGCAAAATGAAGATATGAAGTCTTGTTTTCTGAGAAAATGCACAAAATTATGTGAGTTTATACTTAAAACGATAACAAATATCTGTCAATGGGGAGTGAAAACTTGTTTTTCCTTTAAATTGAGCCCACTGGCAGATATTTGTTCTTGTTTTAATCATAAACTCAGTTCTTTTGACCGATTTCTCAGAAAACGAAAGTTATTATCTTATGCCTTTTTTTTTTTTTTTTTTTTTTTTAATATATATAACGTTTGCACTAAAAAAAGACAAAAATACTAAGGAGGTACATCACTTTTTTGCAGTGTCATCAGAAGTTAAAGTAAATGTTATTTCAATATCATATAGCATACCATATTTATGATAAAATATGATATGATATGATATATGATATTGAAACTTTAAAGTGTTGGTTAATGCAACTTTTATTGACTAATTATGTTCTCTTTAATTTATTCCTTAAATTTTCTTTAATTGGTCTTAAAAGGGTCTTAAAAAGTCTCAATATTCCTTCATAAAACCTAAAGAAACCCTGCATCTTCATGCTAGTGTAAACTTTAAAGATTTAGCAGATATACACATGCAAAACCTTCTTCTTCCAAACAAAACTGATTACTCATCTTGCAGTTGAGGCATTTTTATCCAATCAAATGCATTTTAGAATGAGAATGCCCACTTATAATAATAATAATAATAATAATAATAATAATAATAAAGGCTGTTTTTTTTTTTTTTTTTTTTTTTAAAGCAAAAGGCTCTTTGATACATCCCTCTTAAACTTTATATCTAAATACTCATGTGGCATCTGAAAATATGTGGGTGCTACAGCAGTATTTTTGAGCATCTGTCTGTAATTTGAGGTCTCTGTTTGGTTTGAGAAACAGATTTGCATGGTAGAGGTTATTTCTGTTTGTTTCTTCAGTACTTCCTGGTTCGGTCGAGTGTTGTGATTTGATATGAACTGGCATTCGTTCTTATCTTCCACAATCTAACCCGCTCAGATCTGTAATTGTAGGCGATAACCTACTATAAAACACATTTCCATGCTGGCATGTTCATCATGTCATGTCAATGTAAACATTACAAAACACCACTGCACACGTCACGTCTTTCGCGCTTCAACAGCAGGTTGGCACATTTTAATGTCGATTGCACAACAGAGTCAAAAGCTTTTGGTTTTGACTTTTTTTAAAAAACACAAGGTATAAACTAAACAAGTTTCCTGTGTTGCTTCAGAACTGACATTATTGCGAGATGCACTTTCAGGCAGTTGAAATGTCCAGTTCTTAGCACATCATATGCTTTTCTGGCCTCACTTCTGATAAAATGAGAAAGTTGCTTAAACAAGCTGTAAATGACAGTGTGTTTTTGAGTGAGTTTAGTGATGCTCATTTCTGTAAGCTCATGTTTTTTGGCAAGAAAACCCTTGATTGTTGGTTATTTTGAAAGGCAATATTTATTGATATCCATTAGGCTGTTCTTTGTATTTACTGTAATTGCTGCGGTTTTATTTCTGCTCCTGTAGGATCGCTTTTTGTTTGCAGAACCTTTTTTGGCAGAAAGAGTGAGAAATATAGTATCTTTTCACCCTGGAGTGTTTACATTCATATTGTATGCAGTTTAACAGTAGATCACTTTACATAAGTTTACTTAGATCTACTACTTGCATAAACAAATGAATGTTGTCAAAACATTTTCTGTTTTGATTGTGGGAACGTTAAGCTGCCCAGTTTCTCTAATGTGAATAGGAACGGTAGCACAATGTTCTCAGCAACGTTCTATAAATGTTGAATTACAACATTCTAAAAGTTCAAATGTTTAAATATTTTGGGAACTAAGTTTTTGTGTATTGTTTGTGCTCCGAACATTGAGATCAGTGTTACGGTCAAACAAATTAGCACAACACTGGGACAGTATTTTAGTGGTTG
>JAFVLL020038974.1:27500-41381 GCA_021397915.2 Tor tambroides
TAGTTCTATGTTCAGATTCTGCCTAACATGATTGCATCTGATTGTGTCTAAATAGGTGAATCCACTTCTCGAGGCCTTCGGAAACGCTCAGACGGTCATGAATGACAACAGCAGTCGCTTCGGGAAATACATCCAGCTCCGCTTCCAGAACTCTTCAGGTTTGTTTACGACAGACAGAAAAGATAACGCTTTCCCACTGACCGTAATGGATCATATAACTTCCACTGGGCGTGTTTCTAGACCAATAAATCAGTTCAGTATTCTTTGATTGAACATTAACCTGAATTTCGATATCTTTATAGTAAAAGGGGCCAAAATCAATGAGTACCTCCTGGAGAAATCCCGTGTGGTTCGTCAGGATGAGGGCGAGCAGAACTTCCACATCTTCTACTTCATGTTGGCCGGCATCTCGACGGAGGATAAAGAGATATACGGCCTTCTGGACCCCATGCGCTACCGGTGAGTCACTTCTGATGTCATGTGCTTTTGAAACCGGATCAGCAACATTGTTTACGATTCGCGTCATAGATTAGCATCTTACCCATGCAGTTTATTGGAGGTGTGTTACAAAACGCCTCCTACAGAACTATTTGTGGCACGGATGGCATGTCTGTTAGTACGCCGTTCATTGTGTAAAAGGTCAATACAAAACATTGTCAGGTGATGCAAAGATCTGATTGGCTGAGACGCATTCGAAAACATTCAAGATTGTGCGTTACAGTGATTTTAACAATTTTTTTATTTTAACAAATTCACAAGAGTGCACAAAGCTTGAGTTGCATATTCTGTTCAATAAAAATATTTTAAAAATATATGTTACAATATTAGGTTAATATACGATTATTTTTATTTATTTATTTTTTTAGGTATTAGCTATTGGAGTCATTTAATTCAGTGTTAACCCTCCTGTTTGTTTTTTTGTCATTATTTTACATACAAAAACATACTTCGTTTGTATTGGAAATAATGTAATTTTAATTTCATACTATTATAGTTTTTATTAATATTTTGAATCAGTTTTTGTCATTTTTAGTAGTTTCTGTTGTTTTTGTTTGTGGGTCAAAGACGTAAAGATGTCCGCATCAAAAGAAATTTATAAAAATGATTTTATGTCCATAGAAAGCACATTAAATGTAACTAAAATGTCTACTTTTAAGGTTTTAAATAAGTTTTTGGAGACTAAAATATCAAAATTTGGTTGAAATAATGTTACATTGTCATTCAGTGTAACACAATATTTATGTAAAAAAATTAAACAACATGCTTATTTTGACTTGTAGATATTGAAATATATAAAAGAATAAGGGAGCATATTAAATTTTATTGTGTTTTAAATGAGTAAAATATTCTTACTGACAAATAGGCAAAACCTAAGATAGTGGCAAATTTTAAAAATGTAAAATTACAACTAATGAGTATCTGGGGTGAAAGTAATTAGTCTTTTAATATGTCATAAATTGATTTTTGTTGTAAATATGCCTGACAAGACTGTTACACTGAATGACATTTTAGTGGGTGTCTTCTGTAAATCAGGGAAAAATGTATGATATTTATTTTGTGCTCAGACAAACAAAAACAAAATTGTAATTGAATTAAACAGAAAACTTTTTAATTTTTTGGGGAAAAACAAGAATTAAAGCAGTATTACACTTATTGTTTTTATGCTTAAACCCTTTTTTGTCTTTGACCCATATATATATATATTTTAACTTGAAACTATATAGTCTATATAATTTTAATTAATTCAATTTTTGACTTAATTCTTTTAGTACATCAAGTGAAACTAAATTAAAATAGGCAATAGAAATATTGCCTTCGCAACTAGCTCAAATAAAAAAATCTATAGATTTTTTTATATATTTATATATTTCATTTAACATTTATTTCAGGTAACGGAAATGGTTTTATGGTTTTAACATTAGTTTCAGTTTTAGTTTTAGTTAACTATAATAATCCTGGTTGGAATTCAGATTGACCTCTAATGGTTTTTATGCAAATCACCAAAAATTAAATAAAATATAATACCATGCAAATCCATAAAACCTCTATTGCAGCTTGTCAGAGACAAAAATATATAAAGTATGAGAAAATATGAACTCTTATAGCATTAATAGTATTATATAGAATATAAATAGTATCTAATAATTCAGAAGATGAGCCTTTATTTCATATACAGTAAATGTCCAGTTTGAATTTTTATTGTCATGTATTTGATATTTTAGTCTTTGACAAGCTACAGTAAAGCGTTTGTGTTTTTACATCAGAACTTTAAATATAAATCATATTCCTGAAAAGCTAGCAGTAAACTTACATCTTTTTGCTCTTGTAAGTTATTTGAATGGCCGGTTTGGGCAGGAAGACGTGGTTCAGGCCTGGCGTGTCAAATATGCTGAAGTGTGTAACGCCATGGACATGGTGGGATTTGAGGAACAGGTAAGAACAAAACCTATGTAGTGTGTGTCCTGTGGTTTTAATTGCTTTTATATAACATTTACTCATTAAATTAGATATTACATTATATATTTGTACTTATATATGTGTGTGTGTGTGTATATGTATGTGTGTATATATATATGTGTGTGTATATATATATATATATATATGTATATATGTGTATATATATACACACACACACACACACACACATACACATACCGTGTCCCGAATTATTAGGCAAGTTGATATTATGATCATATTTTTTTTCCAAGAACATTTTACCAATTCCAAACCACATCAGTCTTAATAACCTTTTATTGACTTTGTATTTACTCATTTATAAGTGATATATAATTGTCCATGAGGGCTCGAAGTCAAAAACTCCTTTTATTTTATTTTATTATTATTATTTTTTTGCACCACAGTACCATAAAGTTTAAAAACGGTGCAAAACAACAGCATTTGCATTGTATTTTACAGTTTATGTTTATAGACCAGGGTTTCTGCAGACCATAAAAAGTCTTATTTTGCCCCTTCCACTAATTAAGGCCTAAAAAAGGTGTTAAATCATAGCAGAAAGTTTTAAACTTGCATAAAATGATGCATGCACTGCAAAAATTAATATTTTCCTCAGTATTTTTTTGTTTTCCAGTACAAATATCTAAACATCCTTAAATCAAGATACATTTACTTGAGATGCAAAATGAAGAAATGAATTCTTGTTTTCTGAGAAATTGATCAAACTGAAGTGAGTTTATGCTTAAAACAAGAACAAATATCTGTCAATGGGGAATGAGAACTTTTTTCCTGAGCTTGTTGGCAGATATTTGTTCTTGTTTTAATCAAAACTCTCTTCATTTTGGTCAGTTTCTCAGAAAACAAGTCTTATGTCATTTTGCTTCTCAAGTAAATGTATCAAAAATCTTTAGACATTTGCACTGGAAAACAAGACCGAATTACTGAGGAGGAACGTCAGTTTTTTGCAGTGTGATCTGAAGCTACAGTAAATGTTTTTTAAAAAGTCTTGTCTGCTCACCACAGCTGCATTTATTTGATCCAAAGTACAGCAAAAACAGTAAAATTTTGAAATATTTTTACTATTGAAAATAACTGTTTTCTATTTGAATATATTTTAAAATGTAATTTATTCCTGTGATCAAAGCTGAACTTTTAGTATCATTGCTCCAGTTACATGATCCTTCAGAAATCATTCTAATAATCTGATTTGCTGACCAAAAAACATTTTTATTATTATTATTATTATTATTATTATTATCATGTTGAAAACAGCTGAGTAGAATTTTTTCAGGTTTCTTTAATGAATAGAAAGTTCAGAAGAACAGCATTTATCAGAAATAGAAATCTTTCGTAACATTATAAATGTCTTTATCATCACTTCTGAATTTCAAGTGTCCTTGTTAAATAAAAGTATTCATTTCTGTAATCCCCCCCCCCCCCCCCAAAAAAAAGCTTTTGAATGGTATAGTGTATAATGTGACAAAAGCTTTTTATTTCAGATAAATGCTGATCTTTCTATTCATCAAAGAATCCTGAAAAAATCTACTCAACTGTTTTAAATATTGATAATAATAATAAAAAATGATTCTTGAACAGAAAATCAGCACAGAATGATTTCTGAAGGATCATGTGACACAGAAGACTGGAGTAATGATGCTGAAAATTCAGCTTTGATCACAGGAATAAATTACATTTTAACAGATATTACAATAGAAAACAGTTATTTTAAACAGTAAAAATATTTCAAAATTTTACTGTTTTGCTGTTCTTTGAATCAAATAAATGCATGCTTGGTGAGCAGAGGAGACTTCTTTAAAAAAACATAAAAAAATCTTACTGTTCGAAAACTTTTGACTGGTAGTGTATATTTGGAGATGTGAAATTTTGAAGCGTTGCTAATGCAAGACGTTGCCATTCAGAGGCCATATTGTGTGCCCTTTCTTAAATGTTCTTTACTTGGTCTTAAATTTACCTGCAGAAACCCTGATAGACATTCACATCTCATTTGTAGGAAAAGGTGGACATGATGACTATTCTAGCTGGCATTCTGTCTCTGGGGAACATCACTTTTGAGACAACAGACAGTGACGCTCTGAAGGTGTCCGAGGCGTCACGCGGCTGGTTAAAAGCTACTGCGGTGAGTTTCCTGTTTGTTTCTCGCAGATGTTGTTGTGGCAGCAACACTGTCGCAATTCCCTAGTCGACTTGACACGCAGCGACGCATGCGACAGCTCTTAACCATTGTGACGTATTTTTAACACCAAACTTTCAGCAGTGCTGTTTTTAGTGTGTCAAGTGTGAAGACAGTCAGAAAGAAAAAATAAACCGTAGCAGAACATGCGGTGCAGATGCCCAGTAGATGCATTAAAATGGCGAAGGAATATAGTTTGTCAGCCTGTGTTTTCCAAAAGCATAATGGGTTATACGATACAACTTATGATGCTTTTGGAAAAACGCTGCACTGTTTACATGCACAGCAAATTCAGGAATTTAAAAAATGTGATTCCTAGGTTTGGAAAAGTTGGAAATTTATATAGTAAATAAGCATGGTTCTGGTTAAGGTAGGGCTGCATGATTAGTATTAAAATGTTTAGTTTTTAAATCACAGAAACTGATTAAATATATGCGCTGTGTGTTTCAGAGAGTGAAACATGGCAGTGTGTTTATTTATACGTGAGCAGTTCATTATCCATCAGTGTTTTTAGTAGCTCTGTTCATTTGAGTCGATTATAATGTGCTTTTGGGAATGCAACACACCAATCATCTTCCTAAACTTGTAATGACTAGCCAAAAACTGCCAAAACTTTGAATTTAGGACAGCCGTAAATATTAGCATTGTTGTACTGTAAAATAAATTTTTTTTTTTTTTTTTTACCGTAAAATATTTCAATAGTAATATTTATTTTTGTTGAATTTTATTTAGTAATAACAATAATAATAATAATAATAATTATTATTATTATTATTCTTATCACTTTTATTTTACAGTGAAATATTACAGTAATATTTATTTTGTTGAATATAATTCAATTCAAGTTTATTTGTATAGCGCTTTTTACGATACAAATCGTTGCAAAGCAGCTTTACAGGAAATTAAGTTTCCACAATATATTTATATATTGTAGAAACTTAATATATTTAACTTGTGGCAAAATTTGGTAATTGTGTATGTAGTCTGAGGGTTGGCATCCTCTGAGGTCCTCTGAGGGGTTGGCATTATCTCTTCTCAGGTGTTCGGTCATCTCAGATCATTTAAGGGTTGGATCCAGACTGGAGCTTCTGTAATTCCTAGTTACCACGGGATATTAATCCCGTGGCAAGCTAGAGAAACAAATAAGAGTTATAATTAGCGTAGCTGCTGTTCCATCCAAACAAAAATGATTTGTTCAACCCAAGATAAAGAATAATAATGTACATTTGATCAGATATAAATGCAGTACAAGATTATAAGATGCATTATGTGAATGCTTGGCTAAAGAGATGTGTCTTTAATCTAGATTTAAACAGAGAGAGTGTGTCTGAACCCCGAGCATATCAGGAAGCTATTCAGAGTTTGGAGCCAAATGTGAAAAAGCTCTACCTCCTTTAGTGGACTTTGCTATCTCAGTGCTACCAAAAAGTCCAGAGTTTTTGCACGACCTTAGGGGCGGGTTGGATAGCGTGGTGAAGACTAGTTAGGTACGCAGGAGCTAAACCATTTAGGGCCTTATAGGCAAGTAATAATATTTTGTAACTGATACGGAACTGAATAGGTAGCCAGTGCAGAGACTGTAAAATTGGGGTAATATGATCATATTTTCTTGACCTGGTAAGGTATTATAAGAATAAGAATAAGAATAATAGTAGTAGTAGTAGTAGTAGTAGTAGTAATAATAATAATAATAATTGTTGTTATTGTTATTATAAACACTAAAGAAAAATAACACACAAAAGAAACAGACCCTGCCATTTCGAAAGAACAATGACTAGCCAAATGTGACCAAGACGTAAATGTCACTCAGGAAAGGTATAATAATTATAATATCATATATATATATATATATATATGATATTATAATTATTATTTGTATTTTACAGTGAAGTATTACAACAGCAATACTTATATTGTTGAATATAGTAGTAATAATAATAATTATAATATTTTATATATATATATATATATATATATATATACAATCATATATATATATATATATATATATATATATATATATATAATAATATTATTATTATTATTATTACTATATTCAACAATATAAGTATTACTTTTATTTTACAGTGAAATATTACAATAGTAATATTTATTTTTGTTGAACATTTTTATTTAGTAATAATATGATATGTTATTTATAACAACTTTTTATTTATTTGTTTATTATTATTATTATTATATCTTTGATATATTGATATATAATCACAATAAATGCTGGCCAAATTTTAAAATAACAATTAGAATTTAGAATAGCCATATTTATTAGTATTGTTGTACTGTAAAATCAAATGTATATATTTTTTTTTTTTACAGTGAAATAGTACAATAGTGATATTTCTTTTTGTTGAGTATTTTTAATTCTCTTTATGATTCTGATAGTCTTATTAATATATAAACACAAAACTGGCCAAATTTTGCAATTATAATTTTTCTCATGAAAATTGCAGTTCGATCAGTTCAATCTAAATATTTCATTGGATAGAAATGGCATATTTGCTTTCTGGTGGAGCAGGTGAAAATGGTGCATTTGATCAGGCGTAACATCTGCTTCACGACACATGATTTGAGGAACTCTGCTGGATCACACAAACTGAACTAATACTTATTGCTAGATGTTTGTTCACATCACTAACACCAAACCACGAGCAGCAGCAACAGTGTCTCTTGAATTAGAAAACCTGGGCCCGTATTCTTAAAGATTTTAAGAATCCTCTCAGAGAGCTCCTAATTTAGCTTAAAAATTTCTAACTAGGAGTCTTAGCTTAAAAGTGATTCAGGACCAATCTGAGAGCAACTCTGAGCGAGGAAAATACAAAAACTTTTATCTTAGTGAGGAGGCGGGGCTGACCCCGTTGCTAGCTGTGACACAATCTTTTGAAGACTGTGATTGGTTGGTTGTCCAAGGAAATAAAAGAGCGTTTTTAAGAGTAGGGTCTTTTATAATAGGAGATCATGATCCGCACTCACGAGAACAGTCGTCTTTTTACGTTTTAATTTACATTCATTACTGATGGGAAAAGACACATACGTTTCAGCTCAAAGCCTTCCTGCAGAGTGCACTTAACAGACTGATGCACCAAAATAAAAAGATCAAGTGACGGAAGAGTGCGGTGCAAACGGCGCTGCTTATTATAAGCCTTCACTTTGAAATTACAGGTGTAATTTTTCCTGTTTTACTGTACTCTCTTTCTTTCTTTCTCTCTCTCTCTCACACACACACACACACACACACATATATATATATATATATATATATATATATATATATATATATATATATATATATATATATATATATATATATATATATAATTTCTTTATTTTTTATTTATCATGCTGTCATACTTAACGTATTTTATAGGAAATGAACAGCGACACAATAAGGTTCTGAAAGTGCTGTAATTGTTTCTGTGATCACTTTGCTAATAGAAGGTTATGACAGCCCCATAATCATCACTGCTGCATAGTTGCATTTTTCCAGTTGCCAAATATGTTAATGTAGCAATTTGCGCTACGGTATTTCTGCGCGGTGTCGGAGATGTTAGCATGCCTCTAATAATATCGGTCACAAATATGATCCCTGCACGATCTAATGTGTATTGTCTTATTAACTCACTGTCATGCATTATGTGCAACACATTTCTTATCCCTCTTCATGTTTCATCCATTTTCTCCACTGCTAAAGAAACTCTTAAGCCTCTTAAATGTCTTCGTCCGTGCTCCTACAATTTTGGACCTTAAGACCTCTTTTAAGGGTTAAGATGCTTTCTGAATTACTTTTTTCTTTACTAGGATCTTTTCTTTCATTTTAAGAGGAAACACCCATATTTCTAAGAATTTTCGTAGAATTTAGTTACTAGGAGCAACTCTTAGTACTAAGATTTTTCATGAATACGGGCCCTGGAGTATATCTGGGCTTTCTGAGGAGATGAATGTTAGCCTGCAGTCTCAGCGTCACCTCGAGCGCCCTGCTGTTTGAGCAGGTGAATTACGGCCTGTGTGCACACAAAGAAACTCTTTTAAGGCCAAACTGAAGGAGAAGTGGATCCGCCTACATCTGGCCTTTTACGATAAGACACAGTGCACAGAAAGGCCAGAAATGCCTATGTTTAGACTCTATTAGGTCATCTTACACGTATGAGGCAGTTAATAGTAGTACACTGCATTTCCCTGACGCAGGACGATTTCCGTATATCAAATCTACTGCGTTGGACTGTAACTTATGGACCGGATTGGGCACATTAGATCCGATGTGTCTTTTGTTGTACCAATGTATACGTGTCCACAAACGGCCTCCAGAATCTAAACGCACAAATTAGCTTGACCTTTCCTGAGTGACATTTACGTCTTGGGCACATTTGGCTAGTCATTGTTCTTTCGAAATGGCAGTCTGTTGCTTTTTTGTTATTTTTCTTTTGTGTGTGTGTGTGTTGTTTTTTTTGTTTTTTGGTAGCACAGTTCATTCCTTACAAAGAATCTTGACACTAACCTCAGGAGCATATTCATGTTTTGGGAGAGACTAGGACTGGACGATTTGGAGAAGAAAAAAAAAAATCTTAATTTTTCCTGAGTAAATCAGTTTAAAATGCGATTATGAAAATCCCAGGTTTTCTGTGCTTGTTTTGTAGGGCTGCACAATTTGGCCAGAATTATGTGACTATTTCAATATAGCTATAAAATAATAATAATAATAATAATAATAATAATAATAATAATACTCAAAGCTAATTTTTTTTTATTTTTCAGTAAAATATATATTTTATTAGGTTTTTTTTTCCTTCATTATTTTATGAATGTATTGCATACATTATTTTATTTATATTTTGTAATATTTAATTTAATATATATATATATATATATATATATATATATATATATTATAATACAATTAATAATTTTATTTTCCATTACAACTCTAAATTTACAGTAAAATTGTTCTTTTATTTTTAAATGTGAAACCATCAAACTTTGTTTTGATGAAAAATGCAAGGACTCTTAAGGCTTCTTTGTTATTTTTAAGCCCTTCTCATTACATGTTTGGAAAAATGGTTGTGTTTTCAAATGCGGCTAAGCGAAAATGAGCTGCTCACATGTAAATGAACATAGTACCGTGCTTCACTTCAATTGCAGCCTTTGTGATTTGATTAGGGCTGTAGCTATCGAATATTTTAGTAATCGAGTATTCTACCGAAAATTCCATCGATTAATCGAGTAATCGGATAAGTACTTTTTCTTTATTAAAGAACAATACTAAATATACAAGAGAAAATAAGACATGTCTCTTAAAATTTTGTAATTTATTAGTAATAAAGTAATTTTAGAAAAATTAACATTTTTATTGCTGAAATTGCATATAACAGTGAAAACTAAACCCATTTAGTGCATTTAATTGCCATATTACATTCAAAATGAAAATACAAATATATAAAAATCAATTTCAAATTACTTTAAAAAAAAAAGGTAAACATAGTACAACCTAAAACTAAGACATAAATCAAAATAATAGTAATAAAGAAATAATAATAAAACCTAAACATTGTGCAACTTAACTTTCAAGTTTCAGCCTAACTACAGCTCAGGCATGACACAAGCCTTTACTTAGAAGGCTTTGTGGCTTTTCTAAGAGGCAAAAATTAGTGGACAGGAAGCTAACGTGGAACAAAAACCATACACATACATTTTTCAGCAACATGAATTTAAAGTTATTTGGAGAATAAACCCTCTTAAATGTCTCTATGCATACTGGTGTGTGTGAGATCCTTTAAAGGAGCATGGTTGCAAACATGGTGCACAAACTTTTTACATACAACATATTTTAGGTGCTATAATAATTAAAGCTATGATTAAAGAAAATGACAATTATAAAGTTGTTTTATTTTCTGTCACCTAATGTTTTATTGTTATTTATTCTTAAAATAGCCTCATGAAATATTTTCTTTTTCCTCGGAAATTCTGTGTTGTGTATATGGTTATCAAATGAAGGCATAAAACATTAATTTCCTTTATCTTTAAATTATTGAAAATTTAAATTTTTTGGCAAACAAAGGGGATTTACTATTAAAGTTAAAACATGGAAGAAATGTTGTTTGATCATTCCTTAAAGTTTTCATAATGTATGTACATTCTGCTGAACAATAGTAATTTTTGTTCAGTAATGAAAATTAGTAATTAGTAATGAAATAGTAATTTCTGCTGCAATGTCTTCAAATAAAACCGGACTTTTATTTTGACGGGTTGCCGTGAATACCTAAAAATTTCTGTGTATATGATATGACGCTAGTTTTACTCAAATGAAACGGTGAAACGCTCATGAAGTGACTCTCAGAACAGATCTGGAGATGTTGTTCGTGTATTTATGTCTTCATTGAGACGGCAGACGCTCGCGCGCTTCAGTCTGTGTGTGGTAAAGGAAAACGCGCGTCTCTGCCATTCATTCATACAGAGATATGATCGCGTAATATGAATTAATGCTCATCAGATCGCGTAAATCAGTGGGAAATGAATAGAAATGATGATTCTGTGTAAATAAATATCAAGTAAACGTATAAAAACCTGGCAAAGCTATTAGCATGTGAGCAGAGCATAGCGGGGAGCAGATCAGTGAAGGAGATTTTACAGCTGTACTACACCATGTCACAGCACAGTAACGCTACTGCAAACAGGAACAAGGATACTACATAGAAATTTCCTGTTGGTGCGTTATTTGAGCGGACTTAGCTTTTCCGGTGAGCATGGGCGGCGCTAGGGAGGGGCTAGCAGGTGCTCCAGCACCCCCAAGAAAAACCAAAGCGCCCCCATAAAAAATGAAATAAAATAAAAACATTTGACTCATTACACATGCATAAATACTGCAATGCAATACAACGTGATTTGCAGTCGCACGTAATGTCAGCATTTTATTTTAAAAATGGATCGGTTCCTTGTGCCAAGGCCTGCCCCCGACTAAACATTTTTCTAGTCAACTAGTCACACGTTTATATTAAATTGATTAGTATAATAACCTATTAAACCATCCTTTAATATAGGCATTTAGGCGCAGGCCTATTATTCCAAGCTTGCCGCAAAGCACCGGCTAAAGTAATGATTATGAATGCATCGGGGAAAAAGAAGACATTTATTATTTATTAATAAACTAGTGCTTTCTCAGACTCGCCATCTCCACAGTGGACGTGCCTTTAATAGAGAAATGCACCTATACAGACTACATAATCAGAGAAGATTTGTTTTTCATTTTAATTGGTTTTCAAGTTTTCTGCAGATTTATTTCTTATATGTCTGTGAGCAGGTTCATTGTTGTGACGCGCTCCATTCACGGAGACTGCATGAGACGACAGAAAGCACATCCAAAAATGACGGGAGTATAAGCACTTTCCGCAGGAAAAAAAATAATAATAATGATTGCGTGCGGGCCCCCATGTCATACGGTAGGCTGGCTAAGCGCGATAATACTCCCACATTCCTCATAAACATTTGAAATGCGCCTATATAGCGATTTCATTATTCATATAGGCTAAAGAAATAATAATAATAATAATAACAACCTGTTTTGGTCATATTTACTATTAATTGCCCAGCTCCCCCTGTCATTGATCTAGCACCCCCTCAGCACCTGCGTTCAAAATTCTCTGGCGCCGGCCCTGCCGGTGAGCATGAGCAGTAACTGAGCAGAATGCACACTGATAGAGCGGAATATTGAACAGAGTGTCACGCGGCGCAGTGATGAGAGTGAAACCTGAACACTGCTGGGCGGCGCGGCGCGGCATATATTTTCGGCGGCCGAAAATTCAGTGCATCACTATAAAATAGACTAAACGATTCTTCGAGGCACATAATTTGCCTCGATGATTTTTTTTTTGTATTCAAGTTACTCGAGGAATCGTTTCAGCCCTAGATTTGATAATTGCACTAAGCCAAATTATGATTTCGAGTTTATTTGGATTGATTCGTCCAGCTCTAGGAGAGATGCATTCTTCTTGCCAAAAACGTGGAGCATGTGGAGAAACAGTTTTGTGTGTTTGTTTCTGTTACCAGGGTCAGTTTGGCGTTCAGGAAGAGGATTTACTGAAGAGTCTGACCTGCACCACATCAGTGACGCGAGGAGAGGCCATCCAGCGACTCCACAACCAGCAGCAGGCTGAAGGTACGAGTTTCATTTCGACATCACTACTGCGTCTGACACCCTTGTTTTTGATCACAGTGTGTTTTATATGGTCGTTTCAGACGCCAGAGATTCCATCGCTAAAGTGGCCTATGGTCGCGTGTTCGGATGGATCGTCAGTAAAATCAACGAGCTGCTTGCTCCTAAAGTAGACTGTGACGTGGAGCTCAATGAAATAGGTAAGTAATGCTGTCTCCTTTTATTTCAAATAAGGCTGAAATAAAATAAAACACATATTAAATGGAAAAACTTAAACTTGAAAAACTTTAAATAAATAACAATAAATTGTTAAAAATAATAAAAATGACAAAAGCGCATAACAAAATTGCTAAAATCTTAACTTTAAATTAAAATAAAAACTGAAAGTATAAAAATAAAATCTAATTCAAAATATTATTAAAAACTATAATAGTATATAAATAATATTAAAATAACACTAGCTTAATTGATACAAATTTTTCAGTGGCTGACATACTGCAGATTATTATAAATAATTAATCTAAATGATCATTTTCATCTTTTCATCTTCATCTGTTGATAAGTCTGTCGTTAGATTTAAGAACAGACAAATAACGTTTAAGATAATAGGTTGCAAATAAATCTGCAAATATCACAAGTGAATACTTCCAGTTTTTCAACATGAGCGATCCCTTAACCTTGACAGTATAAAATAACACCGTACACAATGTTTGTTACAGCTTTCCTGCATTTTTTCCCGTTTATCAAACTGAATGTAACTAACCTGTAACTGCTCAACACTTTCTGGCTGATTGTTAAATGCCATCTTTGTCAGCTGGATCATTGCATTTTAATTTTATTTATTTATTTATTTTTATTTTGCTCCTGTGTAAATGGTAGATAATTAACTCAACACTGCTTTTGCAATGACAGTAGCCTTAGCTGTTATTAAAATCTCAACTAACATCAATTTCTCTGAAACTGCATAGAAGATTCGGTCCCACATTATAGACCCTTTTTCTGTTAGTAAACATTGTGAGGTTTTTCTGTGGGCGGAGCTTAGCTGGAGGCAGAAAGATTCCACTGACCGCTTCACTAA
>JAFVLL020038975.1:0-12518 GCA_021397915.2 Tor tambroides
AATTCACGTAAAAAGAAAAAAAGTCTACAGGAGGAATCCTGGGAAGAGGGACAAAGAAAACAGCGAAGGGGAGGAGGGAAAAGAAGATGGTCAGCCGAAAAAAAAAAAAAAAGAGAAAGAAAGAAAAAGAAAGCGAGAGAGAGAAAGAAAAAGCAAAAGCAACTACTAGTTATTTAATAAAAACAAAGAGAATGGCAAGACGTCACAGAAAGGGACAAGAAAAAGCGAGGAGGACAAAAAGCACCTCCTCTCTCGGGCCGCGACCTCACCAGTTCAGTCTAGCTGAGTCTGGTTGCACAATTACCCATCAATCAAATGTGCCAGTGCCGTCATCCCACCCCTCAGCTAACACACATACATTCCCAGAGCCTGACCCTTCCCTGACCAGGAAACCCTGCACACACGGGAGACAAATATGGGCAGCAGCCGTTTGGCGGAGATCCCCGGACGCACACGTATACACACACACGACCAAACCACTGAAAACCTGCAGGATACAGACAAATATGGGCAGTCAGAGTCCCTTCACATATATACACACTCTGGAACTTTGCCTTTCAACATCCTGTAATTCTAGAGGAGCACAGAATTAAAAACATTATTCCTGATTTCCTGTTTTATATGATCTGTGATGGAGGCCCCTGAGGGTCAGATCACTGTAAACTTTAGCAGCTCTCTGAAGACCAGACTGTTACTACTGGATATCAGGTTGCACTCCAAAGAGCATCTCCACGCTGGGGAAAAAAGGGGCTCGTGTCGTAAATAATCCTCCATACCGTCCCATAAAACGGGCTGCTCTGCTCCTCTACTGTCTACCCTTTGCTGCCTAAACGGCTAAAAGAAATAAGTGTCTGATGTCATCGGTATTTTCTTGCTTGTTCGATTCACGCCTGCTCTGAGAAGGGCTTGTTGGTGTTGCGTTTGCCCTTGGTCTGCTCAGGGGCAACTACTGGCTCCTGAGTCAATGACGACAGTGAGGTAAGCAGGAAAAAAAACGGTTGGACCAGTCACGGTATTTGTGGGAAAAAAAAAAAAAAAAAAAAAATGCAAACAGAAAATTGTTAATGGCAATAGTAGCGCAACTGGTAGAGAGCATAGCTCTAGCAACACTAGGTAATGGGTTTGATTACTATATTATACATTAAAATGCATATCTTGAATGCACTTTCAATCACTTTGGATAAACACATTTGGCAAATGTATATTACTAATAATAATTGTGTATTATTAAGTAACAACAACAAGAAAAAAAAATACAGAATTATACAAAGTTTGTAAAATCAAAAATGTTAAACTTCTAATGACAACTAAAAAAATAAAAAGTGAAAAAAAATACAGTAGAGATAAGACAAAAATGTGGAAAAGGAACCTATAAATAATAATAGAAATATACTATAATATACTATACACTTATACTAATTTAGTAAAGTAGAAAAATGTTTAAAAAAAGAAAAAAAAAAGGACACGATCAAGATCTGAACCTGTGTCGCCCACATGAGCACCATAGCTCAATGTGTCAGAGCACATGTGCCATCTGCTGCAACCGCTCTATACTGTTCACATTTCACAATAAGGAAGTTGTGTGTCTTATAGAACATCCAACCTTCCTAAAGAGAAATGAAAGATGACTAGATAAAACCAGAAAGGAAAACGTGTTGCTGTATTTAACAATAAGCCTCACCTCAGCTTGGACACATTGAGAGACTGAAGCTGAGGGACAGAAAATGATAAATTTGTTGGTTGGTGTCCTGAACACTCTTCTCTGACCCTGGGCCCAGCCACACAAAGAGCTGGAGACTCTTTCTTTTTTTCCAGAAGCTTCTGTGACGGGCGTGAAAGTGGGCTGAGAGAAGAGCGGAGTGTATGGTGGGTCCTGAGAGGAGCACTAAATCACACAGAGGCCCACATCACACACAATCAATAACAACACATCAGAGACAGAGAGAGACAGAGAGAGAGAGAGAGAGAGAGAGAGAGAGAGAGAGAAAGATGGGAAAAAAGTGCAAAAAGCTCATCCCTCAACACAATATGATATTCCCAGGCAGAAGCGAAAGCATAGCAAAACTCGCTAAACCTTCCAGAAACAAACGACCTCTCCTTCCGCTCACATGCATGCACACACTTTCTCACACACACACACACAATTAAACTTTCACAGCCTTCCAATTGCCCTCTAACAATACGCCGTCCCCCCATCTCCTCTCTCAATTCTTCCACTGCTAAGTAATATTCATATGATAAATGATGTATAACTCAATCATCACAATAAATCCATGGCACAAAGGCCTTCCATCTTGTGTAATGTTGATGGGGGACTCAGTCAAACGAAGAGACGTGACTGCTTTGCTGACCTGAGAATGGTGGGGGGGACCAGCGGCCCCACTGACTGATGCCTGTCAGCTCACATCTGGCTGCAAAAATAAATTAGGCTTATGAAGACAAATGAAAAGGCCTGCCCCGCCACCACGAGGGAGGGAGAAATGGAGGAAGGGAGGGAGGTGAACGTGAGGAGAAGTGGAGGGGAGAGAGAGAAAAGAGAATTCGTGAAAGGAGGAGCGGCAACCTGCTGAGAGAAAGAGAGAAAGAGAATTCCTCCTAAAGGGAAGATGACGTTGTACGGCACCACGTACCAATACAGATTTTTATTCATTTAATCTTGTTCTTTCCATCTTTTATTCATAATTTTCATATCCTGAGGACAAGAGCTCACAAAACGACCTGCGAATGAAGTATCTGAATGAACTAATTAGTTCTAACTAATTCGTACTTGGAATGAAGATTCGTATTCGGGACGGATGGGGAGAAGAAGAGGGAATGGCATCGGCCACATTCGTTTTCGCACTATGGCTTAATGTATAATGTAAAAGATTTGCACTCTGAGCAAGAGATTCACATTCAAAGCAGAAGATTCATACTCTGAGCAGAAGACTGGTGATCGGAGTATGAATCTTTTGCTCTGAGGAAAAGTTTGTTCAGAGCAGAAGATTAACACTATAAGCGAACCAGATTCGACACTGAATCACTCAAATAAGCGACATGGCTCAGATTTGTACTTCAAGCCAAAGATTCACACTCTGAGCAAAAGACTGGTAATTTGCATATGAATCTTTTGCTCAGAGCACAAAATTGCCATTCACTCTGAGCACAAATCATTTGTGAACTTAGCGTGAGTCGACTTCTCCTACATAAGCATGATTTGCCAAATTACTTTTTTTTTAATTTGCCAACTTAGTTGTTTTATTGAAGTTTACATTTAATAAGGATGTTATTTGTCTAATTCAGAACAAAGATTGGTACTTTGTACAAATCTTTGCTCTGAGCATGAATCTTTGTGCCAAGACTCGTACAAAGATTAATACTTTCTCAAATAGTTCTCTCCAAGGAGAAGATTCATACCAAGAGCGAGTCAGATTTGACTCAAAGCAGAAGATTCATACTTAGCGTAGAAGACTGGTACTCTGAGTAGAAATCGTTTCCTCAGAGCATGAATCAGAAACAGGGCTGAAGATTTGTACTGAGAGCAAGCCAGATTCAACTTCACATAAAAACCATGGCTCAATGCTTCAGATTTGTACTCTGAGCAAAAGACTCACACTTAAAGCTGATAACTGGTACTCTGAGCATGAACCTTTTCATACTGATAGTGAGCCAGATTGGACTTCCCATCACCTACATAAGCAGCATGGCTCAAGTTCCCAATTGCCATGACTCCAGGACTTTGTTGATAAGATGTTGTGTGTCCAATTCAGATCAAAAGATTGGTACTTGGCACAAAGATTAATGCTCGGAGCACAGATCTGTATGAAAAGTCATACTTCATAAACTTAAACTCACAAACAGGATTTTAACTTTGCCATTCTCTCTGGGTGGGGAATGCGAAGATTCCCATGACAGTCTCTGCGTCATTAAATGTTTACAGCGCGAGGATCATTACACACCACATATTCAGAGTTCGTTTAAGGGGTCGAAGGTCGGCCGTGCAGCGCTGGATCCCAGAGCTGAGAGCCTGTGGAATTCATCTATTCCCGCCCCTCAGAGTGAGAGACAGAAAGCACATTTTGAGTGATGGGTGAATGTGCCCTGTAGAGTAGTACACAGCGGTGTGAACTATATTTGACCCCTCTCCTTCCCGCTCTCTCTCTCAGCTGGTGCAAGTCGACTTAAGAATGAAGTTTGCTCGAAATGATGAATGGATTCCAGCAGAGTAAAGCTCGCGCAATATAGGATATCTGAGATCTTCAGCTTCATTACGCCGGGTTTAATCACTTCAAATGCACGATTACAATTCATAGAGGAATTATCTAGATGAGGACCTTACCATAAAACATTTGAAGAATAATACATAATGGCTTTAGCAAGCGAGTGAGAGAGAGAAAAAGGGGAAAAAAACAGCAAGTTGGTGTGTAGATGACAGAAATATTACAGACCCATTTTTTGGCAACAGGCGAGCGCCGAAAAGGTGGGAGGGAATTGTGTGTGTGAGAGAGTGAAAGAACGAGAGAGATGGATTATATGTGTGTGTGTGTGTGTGTGTGTGTGTTGTGGATAAGGGGGAATGAACTCTCCCAGGCTTTGTCATATGAGTTTTCCCAAGCTCTGGCCCCTTTGATAAATGACACATGTCATTCTGTCAGAGTGTGACAGTCCAGCTGGGAGGGCCTCTGATGTATGGCCGCACTGCAAAAGGAAATCAGGCTTTTCTGGCATGGACGCAGACCATGCCCTTTATATAAGGTCCCTGCTTTCCTACACGGCTGTTTTTTCTTCTCCCATTCTTTTCTCCTCATTTTTTTGAACGCAAAGAGAGACTCTTTTATGAACAGGGACATGGAGCTGAATTTGTAGATTGATTTAAGGTTTGCGGTGGGGGAATAACAAACCCAGGTCAGATGGATTATGGGTAAAAGGCTTTAATTCCACAGCTCTGGGGTTTCTCTTTACCTGAGAGGAAACAAGCAGACACAGTATCACTACTGAGAAACTACCAAACTGTACTTGGAGAATGATATGCTACGATAAAAACATCAAATGCAAACGTGTCTATTTGAGTCTTCGCTGACAAAAACCAAACATCAGAGGAAGTACTAGAGAAACACTCAAATCAGCCTCATTGTCTTTACAGCTGTGACCTAAATTTAGTGTGAGAAAAGAGGATACTGTGGAAAGGAAGAGAGAGAGAGAGAGGGAGTGCGGGAAGGAGGGAGAGGTTTCATTTTGCATTTCATTAGTTGACAGTTTGCAGGAAAAGCTCAAGGATGGACGTAGGCGAGCCGCACAAAGACTAACGATTTTGCAAGACCAAAACTGAACTCGATGACAATTTTCGCATTTTCAGAACTTATGAAATTGGGATGGTTAAAACGGTTTAAACCATGGTAACTAGAGGTCGACCGATATGGGTTTTTCTCTGGCCGATGCCGATGCCGATATTTAGAAATCAGGGCAGCCGATGGCCGATATATGATGCCGAGTTTTTGGGCCGATATGTTTGGCGGATTTTCGTTCTTTTTTTATTTTTTTCCCTTGACCGATTAATACAATCAGTTAAACGGTTTAAAAAGTCATTTTTTCAGTAATTTATCAAAATATTTAAAAAGGTTTGCTGCATGGTTAAAATATGCTATGCATATAAAAAATTGCGGTTTTTAGAGAGAGAGAGAGAAAATTCGCATATAAGTCACATTTTATTGTTTCATTCAGAAATAGGCCTAATGCAAAGCGAAATGTTTACAAACATTATAATAAACACTGTAAACATAGCTAGGCTATTTTAGTTCCCCTCACTCCACAACAAATTCTTTCAATTAACAGTATTTAGAAAAGAACAAGAATTAAAAATATAAGAAGCTAGCTATAAACGACAAGCCAAAACGAATTCATTTAGGCTAAAACGAAAGTGAAACCAAATGTTTCCGTATTCGCGATGTATTTGAATGCCAAAATATTATGTACTTCACAGAATTACTGAATTTCACAGGAAAGATTTGTTTATTTTTTATAAATAAAGAACTGTATTTCTTTAGTCAATTATTAAAGTATTACATGTTACATGGGCTGATTTATTCATTTTTAAGTATTTGGGATTTTAAGAACAAGTGGGAAATGTGCTGAATGTTTCATTTCATCCAAGTGAAATTAGCAAGCAGTTAGACTTAATTTACATTCGTTTTAAACGCGGAGCCAGGCACGAGTTGACACAGGTTGCGCGCGTGCGTCAGGCCTCGTCCATATTGCCAGATGCGCTCGTGAGAGACTTGCGGAGCAGAACCGGGCGCGAGACCATGAGTATAAAAGAGCATTACGAGACAGGCTGCGTGTGTGCGGCTCGTCCGTGAGACGCGGGAGATGCGCAGCGTGAGGCAGAGCGGAGCGAGTATGATGGGAAGCATTCAGAGACACTGGCTGTGTGCGCGGTCTTCTGAATTAGCGAACATACAATACAAACTTATTTCAAATTAATCTGTTGGGGAGATAAAATGTGTAAGATAATGTTCATGTAGCCTACCAATAAAAACATCTAAAAATTTATCTTTTATTCTCCAGTAATGAAAGCAGAACCGAGCTCTTGATATGCGTTGAGCTCTTGCAAATGACCTTTTTTGTTTGTTTTCTGTCATTTCGAGGCTGAAGTTACATACGGTTTTCTTTAGTTTTAATTTGCTTAACTTTCGATCTGACCCTTTTTAAATGGTGGGTGTTTACGCAGTTGGCTAGAGCAGTGCTGATCGGGGAGAACGGAGGTGCGCTCACTCTGTTGGTTAGTAAGACTGTCACTCAAGGCTGGCAGTCATGCATATCCTCTGGAACAGAGTAATATCGCGATCAGTTGCAGCGTCTCAAATCATAAATCGATTCACTTTTGATTAATTACTGACCCTACCAAGTGATTCTCTCTTCAAAGTTAGCAGGCAGAGGGGACATGCAGGGTTATCCGCTGTGCCAGTGGAAATGGCAATCTGCACTTACCGCGAAAGTACTATTTGTTTGCGAGCCAGCCTGTCGGCCTAATTTGCATCACAATCGGCCGATGCCGATTAATTAAAAAATGCCAAAAATCGGCCGATTAATCGGCCGGCCGATCAATCGGTCGACCTCTAATGGTAACATTTATTATACGCTTACTGGTAGCTAAACGCATAATCAAATTAGTCAAAATATCCAGAAGGGGCAGGGCTTATTTAGAACTTTGAATGACACACAAATCAAATAAAAAATTTTTTTTTAAAAACACGAGGCGAGCGCTTGGATGTCTTCATCTGCAATCCTGAACTTTATACAGCCAGTGGGTTACAATCAACAGACACCTTAAAAGACGAAGGAAAAACATCTGACATATTTTAGTGACAGGAACAGACAGACACTTTTCAGCTCTTACACCACAATAACAGCGCAAAGGCAATAAATCTGCCACCGGGCTCAAAAAACACCTCGCGCGCACACACGCCGCGAGACTGACACCAGACAAACAGGAGGTGAGACAAAAAAGAGAGCAGCGGCGATGAAGTTGTAGAGAAATCGGCACCTGGACAACAGTTTAGGGAACAACGTATACTCAGATACATGCCGTCAAACGGACCCTTGAGGGCGTGGTGGCGTTTTCCTGACCACCTGGGGGTTGTAAACTGTGGATGACCCCGCGTTTGATTTGTGAAGGGTTAAAAGGAGGAGGGAATGGGAGAATGGTGTGGCTAAATGAGAGAAGAGTATCATTAACCAATGAGTGATGGGTTTTAGACAGTGCTGGCCCCTCCTCCCTCCATCCTCCCTGCACTGTCTGTCCCACAACAGTGTCCTAACATTCGGCTTGAGAGCCGCTATTCACTTAAACATCAAAACACCGCCATTTTGAATCAAATGGCTGGAAACGTCACACTCAACCTACAAAGTGGCTCTGGTTCCTCACTGTCTGGTAGTGAATGGCAACTCCTTTAAGGTACTGTAATTTTAAACAGGCATGTCAATGAAAGCTTGAATTTTCCGAGTTTGCATAATGGATACTATATAGACATACTCCAACTACCTTCAAGGTTCACGCAACATCAATTCCAGAAAGTAAGAAAAAAATGGGTCATTCAGAAATCATCATGGATTTGTCAAGCATTCACATATACCTGCTGAAATAGCAATAACAATTTAGCCTCTTGGCTCGTCATAACTGAAAGTGAAAAAAATTGCAAAGAGGTTAGACACTACCATTCAAAAGTTTGGGGTCAGTAAGATTTTCTTTTTTTCAAATAGTAAATTTTATTCAGCAAGGATGTATTGAATTGAATTAAATTTATAATGTTACAATAGATTTCTGTTTCAAATATATGCAGCATGACTGTTTCCAACATGGTGACACTGAAGACTGGAGTAATGACTGAAAATTCAGCTTTCCCATCGCAGGATTAAATAGCATTTTACAATATTACAATAGAAAACAATTATTTAAAATTGTATATTTCACAATATACCTGTTAAATTAAATCATAAATTATTCATCAAACAAATGCAGTCTTGGTAAGCATAAGACTTCTTTAAAAACATTTGAAAAAATGTTAATGACCACAAACTTTTGAACAGTAGCATAAATCTTAAATGTACACAAGCAAAAACAGAAAATCTAAATTATTAGTAGTATGAATAATTCTTTGGCGCACATAATTCAAAAGAAAATACAGCTAGAATAATTAATCAAACATCAATAACTAAAACTATTTTCTCAGATGACTCTACCTTGTTTAGTTATGTTGCCTTTAATTCTCTGGACCTGAGAGAGGGTGGAAAGCTAAATTGCAATATTTGGGTGCAAGAAACCTTGACAAACATTCCATGTAGAGTTTAGGGGGGGAAACACTTAAAAAGCAAAGCAAAGCAAAAAAACAAACAAAAAAAAACAAACACCTTATATATGCCCCCTTAAAAAGTATTTCTTTTACTCCCAGACAAAACTAGGCCTAATAGGAGCCTCTGCAGTTCTCCAGAGCACACACTTTGTGCAGCAGCTAGATATCTCCCCCCGTGTGCAGTATTGACGGACGATACTTGAAACAGAGGTATATTTACATGAAAGAAACGACACCTCAGTATTTATGACACGTCCTCGCTGAGGCTCGTCACACAGCGGCTGCTCTGACGGCTCTAAGTAGGGCTGGATTGCGCTGCCATAACCAATTTAACATGGAGACGGTGCACTAGTGAAGAAGAGCTACACACACACACACACACAAAAACACACCGAAGCACACATACATCAACGCTACATTTCAGCAGAACACTGAAAACGCTTGTCTCCTATTGTCGGTCAACGAAAAAAATTCCCTGGCACATTCCCTAAGTTTTTACCGAATATGATTGACACATCGTAATGTTTTGGTTTAGAACCGGTTTAGGCCTGAGATACTGATTTTCTGAGCTGACATGTCAAGACTCTCAATCTGTACTAAGATCTAGAACCTCTATTGTTGACTTAATTCTTCCCTAGATAGAGTTTGTCTTGCTTTTATAAAGCCCAGATCTGTTAATGGAAGAGTAAATGTTTGCGTTCCTCGTTTTGAGTCACCTGACTTTTCTTCTTTACAGCACATCTGTTCATCTCAAGTTCCCAAGCTCACAGACTTCAGGGGCCGAGCAGAACAAGTCAATGATCAATGATGCGTCCCTCGGTTAAAGTTCCACCAACCGTATGGCTTTCAGTCAGCTGGACAAGGTTAATAGTTGATCCTCATACGTGTCGCAGCCTCGGCGTGTGTATGCATGCGCACACGCTGAAGTCTAACTGTGAAGCATATGGCTTTTTAAAGAAAGCGGTGGCCAGTAGAGAAGAGGGCAAAAACAGGAAGGGGAGGGGAGGTGGGGGCAGATTTGAAGAGGACACCCCCCGCTGCTTTCTCAGACAGAAGATTCAGAGCAAAGCTTATCAAAGCTATGATTGACACTGTCTGGGCGAGTCCGTCTCCAAACAAGCTTTAGGCCTCTCAGAACATGTGGCATTTGGCATTTGAATGTGATTGTGTCCAAATCACTATAAATACCTATAAAGTTGAGTCTGGGAGACTAGTCACGACATGTGCGCCCGTCTATTAACGGATATGAGGAGGATTCAAATACAGTTCACGTCCCTCAGGGCTTCTGTGCGTGAATGAAATGAAAACCAGACGTTATTTTAGTCGCATTAGTTATTTTAAAACTGATATTAACTCTGCGTGTGTTTGTCAAAGATCCTGAAATATAAATGCCAGAGATTCATATTTTAGAAGATGATTCTGAGACCAGATTGAACATATAAATCAAAGATTAGAAAGCATATGCGGCGATGATATATAGTGAGAAAGGGAACCGTCTTGCCGGTTGTCCATCTAAAACAGAAACAGTACCGTTTTGCTATATACTTCCCCCAGATGCCTTATCAGCACCATAAAACTGGGGACAAAAAAAGGAAAAATGATATTCATTACTTTCTAGTGTCCTATCAGTTAAATAAAACACCCAGGAAAAAAATAAATAAAAATACAGCCACTTGGAGAATCTACCAGCTATTGTCAGTGTGTGCAGGCAGGCTTTTATCAATGAAGCTAATAAAAGTGACCCTCAGCAGGAGATGGGAGTGACATGAGGCTCTTTACCTAGCTTTAGGGGTGATGGACTGCAAATGTGGTCTTAAACACCGCACGAAAAACGAGCAATGAAAGTGTCAGGGTAAAAACACAGAAAATCGAGGCATTTTGCGTGACCGTTCGAAGACGGCTCGTAAAAAAGGGGAGCCGAGTCTTTATGAGAGCGATCCGGAGCAGTGCATTATGGGGCTCAATGAGAGTGTCAACACAAGCTGGAGGCTTATCTTTATCCACTCATTGTGTGTCCAGTGGCTTAGCGCTCAGAGGAGAATCGTAACGCCTCTGATCAAGAGTGGAGAGAGAGGGATCTCCGTTCTTACATCGCCACATCAGGGGAACCCAGGGATTAGGTTCTCTTTTTAGTTCCTGTAGGGCAAAGGTCGCACTCGAGCAAACACGAATCCCACTCCCAAGCATAAAGAACATAATCCACCACTACGTAAGGGTCAGAGGACGATTTCAGACTTGGGAGCTTGTTGTACTCGCCTCGGCCTAGCACATACGCAAGCTCTTTTTTCACAGATGACATGACAACCTAGTTACCACACGGCTTGTGAAAGTACAATATTTACAGGGATGGTTCACCTAAAAATAAATACTCTGACATCATTTTACTCACCTCAATATTGTTTCAAAACCACATGACTTCTCTTCTTCTGTGAAACACAAAATCTGAAGTTTTGAAGACTGTGCGGGTCAATCTTTTCTATTTAATTACAATAGATGATGACTGAAGCTTACACGTTACAAAAAATATACGCACACACTAACAAAGTCAGAATTGGTAAGTGTTTTTGAAATCTGTTTGAAGTCTCTTACGCTCACCAGGGCTGCATTTATTTGATCAAAATGCAGTAAAACAGTAAATATTATTTTAATTTAAAATAGCCGTTCTCTATTTTCATATATTTTAAAATGTGATTTATTCCTGTGATGGCAAAGATGAATTTTCAGCAGCCATTAATCCAGTCTTCAGGGTCACATTATAAATGTTTTACCACCACTTCTGATCAATTTAATGCATCTTTGCTGAATACAAGTACTCATTTCTTATATAAAAAAAATACTGCCCCTAAACCTTTGAATGGTAGTATATCAATTATATGCTTGAAAGCTTCAGGTCTTGTCCATTGTAACTCTACGGAGACAAAGTTCTCATTTGAGGATCTACAGAAGTTGTTTAGAATGAGAAAATGATGACAGAATGTTCATTTTTTTGGGTGAACCAGCCCTTTAACAACTAATAAATCCCAAAATTCAGATCTCACACCACCACACTTGTTGCAGGTGCATGAAGACACCTACAAAGCTCTTGACGACGGCTTTAAAGTTGAGTATTAAATAACCGTAGGCATGAAAATAAATGTAGCGAAGGTTCAGCGCTCCTTCACACAGACATTACCCAGAAGCCCCCTATCTGGTCAGCCATAACTCTCGGTAACCAGGAGCACCTTCTACAGCAAAGGGCCATTCATTTAGCTGAAACAGACCACAACACCTCACTAATACTCTTGCCTTTTACAAGCCCCTCTCTCACACACACATACTGAAACCCTATCAGCGTTCATCCAGGGCCGGTCTGAAATGGGGCTGTATTTCAACCCCCACTGAGGTGTTGTACATGTTTGTGTGTGTGTGAGTGGGTGCATGTGGGGCCTAAGAGGGGCCTGTCTCTGTAACGGCCACGGGTGATGGAAGGCCCAACAGGGCCACTAAGACTGTGCACTAAGATTGTTCTAGACCTCAGGGCCTCGGAGGAAACATATATCCACCTGGCAACAGGGCAGAATGCTATGAATGCATGTGTGAGTGTGTGTGTGTTCACGTGTGCGGGCAGATCTAATCAAGGGCTAATAACAGCACAGAAGTCGTCGTTGGCCCTCGTAAATCAATGTGCAAAATAATTGCTAATACACTGGT